>BSBK01006147.1:502500-645000 GCA_027943335.1 Chamaecyparis obtusa | reverse complement strand
TTTCACATCAACGATCAAGCAATCTCATCTCATAATCTCTCAAGCTCTCAAGTGCAAGTAAACAAGAAGGATAAGGAAAGAAAGAAAGCATTCATTCATCTTCAAGGCCAAGCATTCAAGCATTCAATTTATCATCAAGGAGATCCATTGTTAGCCATTGTCTCTATGGAGCCCTCTTGTTGAAGATTTCTCCATCCACATTCATCCAAGTCTCTTCTTATGCAAAGATACATTCAAGATTGGTGTTGAAGATCTAATTCCATTGAGTTGAGACATCCCATTCATTTCTACATTCATTTGGAGCATCCCTACTTGTGGATTCAAGGATTCGAATCCTCCATAAGGACTTCAACATAAGCAAGGTGAATAGTTCCATTTACTTTGTTTATACATATTACAATTTCAATTCAATTTCAAGGTAAATTTCTAAATTGGGGTTTGACCAAGGCAAACCCCACATCCAAACAACAAAAAACCATTTTTCTTGTAGGTACAGGTACAGGACAGTGAATTGAAGTTCAGATCTGGATACCCTTTTCGGTGAACTTCTGAGATCCACGAATAGAATTTATGTCGGAGTTGTTTCAGGTTAGGGATGACCTTTAGTGAGGGGTAGGATTCTACCCTGAGGTAAGACCTTTCCCTGTTATCTAGGTCAAAGTCAACCTGACCTCAAAAGGACAAAAATTTTCTAGTTTTTCTATGTCTCGGCATTTCCAGTTCGGAGTAGGTTGCATAATTTCCCAAAACTGTGCACAGACATCATAAATCAACATTTTTTAGATTTCCCTATTTTTAGGTTAGTATTTTCCTTCTATTCATTTAAGATTTCAAGTACAGACCTTCTATAGTAGATTATAGGGTTTTTCTCCTTTCTTCATGTTCTCCATTGTTTGATTCAATTGTGCATTGATCACTTCTTTGTGATTAATCCTTTTGGATCTTTCCTTTTGGGAATTTGGATTAAGGATAGGTCCCATATTCCCCCTTTCATATCATATCATCTTATATACCCCATAATTATCCTACCCATAATGGTGAATCCATTTCTCCATTATTCATTTTGGTGAACCCGACATACTTACCCTCTTTTCTTTTGTGAAATTAGATGCCCTATTATGTTTTGTGGTGTTAGATTTCCCTTTATATTATCTTGTTGATGTCATATTTTTCTTTTATGTTAAATCTTGCATGCTAATTAGATTACTTGCATCTATATTTCAAAAATACAAAAAAAATTGCAAAAGCTCTGTTTAAAATATAAAAATATTCATGCTTTATGTTTTCTTAGTTTAGTTCATTTGCATTGCATTGGTTTATGAACTTTACTACTACTATTCCTACTTATAATATTTTGGTTAGAAGAAGTTGTAGACTCATGGGTGCCTTTGATCCTGAATCTTCCTCTCCTTTCCTTAGGATCCCAGATGATAATTTGATTCTTCATGATTCCAATCCTATTATGGAGCAAAACTCTTCTCACTCATCTCATGATGAGGATGATGCTTTAAGAGTTCCTCCTGCACAAGTCAAAAAACTTTCAACTAAACTTGATAAAATGGGTAATTGGCTTATTCAAGAAAACCATAATCAAGATTTTATTCAAGATATCGATGCTCTTAAGAAATTTATTCATGATAGTGATCAAGGTATTAATCTCTTGCATGGTATTACTCATCTTGTGCATTCAAATGTTAAACCTTTATCTCAAGAAGCTCAAGATTTAGGGTTGATTCCTCCTGACACTAGTATAGAACCTTCTTCTATTCCTTTACCTAGTATTCCTCCCTATATTCCTTTGGTGACTGTGACAGTTCCCTCTGTTCCTATGAGTGTTCATCCTATGTCCCTTCCTACCTCACAACCTTCTTATCGTAATGTTCCTTTTACCTATTCCAATCCTCTTCTATTTTTAGTTCCAAGTGTTCCTCCAGTTGTGTCTTCTATTACTACAACTTCTTACACTTTACCTAGTGTTTCTAATGTTGCTATTCCTCCTATTTCTTCTAATGATTCAACAATCATCAGTTTGGCTCAAACTGTGTCATCCTTACAAAACAAATTGCATCCTTGACTCAAAACAAGTTTAGCATTCCTACATGTGACATGGGAAGCCCTTTGTCCTAGGATATCATTTGTACTCCTGTTCCTCAGCAAGTTGATATGCCTCTTCTTGAGAATTATAATGGAAAAGGAGACCTCGTTCATCATATTAAAACATTTCAAATCCTTTGTAGTGATTATGCTCATGACCATAGGATTTTAGCCAAGTTTTTTTCTAGAACTTTTTTTGACAAGGCCTTACAATGGTATTGTTTCTTGCCTCCTTATTCTATTGACTCATTTCCACAACTTGCCAATGCTTTTATTCAACAATTTCAAAACAACATTGGCCCGCAAGTGTCTTTGACTAATTTGATGCATTGTAAACAAAGTGCTGAGGAAAAATTTGACTGAATTTATTGGTAGATTTAAGCATTTAAATGCTCAAATTTCCTATCATGTTCCTGATATTGATATTCAACATATGTTTATTTCAAATTTACAAAAGGATATTAGAGATGAGATTCTGCTTACTGAATTTACCTCTTTACAACAACTTTGTGCAGTGCTTCATCATTATCAATTACAAGTGAGTCAATTTGAGAGCAACACTTCAATGGCTCATGTTCCAATTCATAAAAGTGATGCTACTCCTAATCCAAAAAAATTTCAAAAATTCAACAACTATGTCAAGATAAACAAAAAATCGAATGTAGTTGCTGATTGAGTTGTTGTTGCATCTCACAATGCCACTTTTACATCCACTTCTTTTCGATTAAATCATATGTTTACTCCTCTTTCTGAATCTTTACATTCTATTATGAATAGGTTGCTAACTATTGATATGATTACTTTACCTCCTATTCGACCTCTTTTACCTAGTACGATTGCATCTAAATCTTTTGATCCTAAAGCTGTTTGTCAATATCATCATCAAAATGGTCATGATACTGAGAAATGTTATTCTTTAAAACCTAAGGTTCAAGACTTAATTGATTATAATGCCTTATTTGTTGATAATCTTGATGGTAGTGGGAACAAATTTGTCTCTCCTCTGAATCAAAATCTTCAAATTTATATGAATCCTTTACCCATGCATGATACTAATACCATTTCTCAACCATCTTCTATGGATATTATGTATGATTCAAATATGGATGATCTTAATCACATTGTTAATTAAGTGGAGCATGTTGTTCAATCTATATCTCCTCCTCAGCCTCAACCTTAGATTCAACCTCAAGTTCCATCTCATCCTCAACCAAAACCTAAATTAAAGACTCAACCTAAACCTTGAGAACAACCTAAGAATAAGAGACCTCGGGAAATTTTGATTACCTTTGAAGATTCTGAGACCATTAAAGCTCCTGATGGTCCCCTTTATATTTATGCTAGGATTTCTCGAATACCTACTCTTGGTTGTCTTGTTGATCCTACATCTTTAGTCAATGTTATTACTGAATAAATTATTTTTTTGAAAAATTTTCAATGTGATTCTTATGATACATTTGATGTGTGGATTCAAACTTGTAATGGTTTTCTTTATCCATCATTGGGTTCTATTAACTTTCCGGTTGAACTTTGTGGTAAAATTGTGAACACTACCTTTGTTGTTGTTCCTACTTCTGATCAGTTTCAAGTTAAGCTTGGTTTGCCTTGGTTGAATGTCATGCATGATGTTGATTCACCTATCCATAAATGTCTTAAGTTTTTTCATGATGAAGAAGTGAAGATGGTTAATCATAGTTTATATCAACCTTCTAGGCCCAGAGATTGTGCTACTCTTGATTTCTTTTGGCCTTCATTACCTGATGCATGTCCTTATTGACCTGATAATCTTTTCTACTCATATCAAGCCTATAAGCATCATAAGATTCTTGAATTAAGTGTACCTCTGATGGATCTTAATCATGGTCTTTTTCCTACACCTTCTATACCTCCTTTATCCATGGCTTCTACATCTATTAATCAAGTTCTTACTGTTGATCATCCGACTACTGATAATCCTATTAATCTTCCTAAAGAACCTGTGAAGGATCCTGTAATTGTTCATCCTAGTTCTCAACATATTTCAAGTAAAGAAAAATGTAATCAATCTGCTAATGAATGTCATAAGAAGCATCCTGCTCAAGCTAAAGCTCGTAATTCTTTACTCTCTTCTAATAAGCCTATGCATGATGTTGTTACTAATAATGATGTTAAGATGCATGATTATGATGATTCTATTCGTATCTTAGATCCTATTTTGATTAATTTAGATGAAGAAGATACTCTTGACGATGTTAAAGATGCATATGAGACTATTGACATTGACATTGATTTACCTAATATTCTTTCATCACAATTAACACTTACACCTAGTATCAAACATTGTGATTCTCAAGAGGATCCTTGTTTGGAACTGGCTATCTGTTGCCCCACTTTTCATCCTGTACCCATGCTGTCAAAGTGGAAGGATTTTGATGTTATAGTCAGGTCTAGTTATGGATGAGTCTAGGTCTAAGTCTTCCTTAGGTAGGCTATCTTTGCTAGGTTTCCCTATCATTGCCTTTCCTTCTCTGAGCCGGGTGGGTTGTTCTAAAAGTCTTTTTACATCAGGTAGGTTATAGACCCCAACCTGGCAAAGAAAATGGTGCTCCTATTGATGACCTTTTCAGAAAATGGAATGAAGTTTGGGAGTCATAAGTGTCAGACATTCAAAAGAACCAAGAAAGATTCTTCATGTAATGGAAGTAGTGATAGAATCAGCATTGAATCATTCAGGATTCTACTTCACATGATAGTATGAACAATCCATTTGTGGTAGAGAAACAAAAAGCCAAATTTTATAATGCTATTAAGCATTTGGATAATTAACAGAGTTGACTATTGTATGTTTCAAAAGAAACATTGAAAATATGATATGATCTGTGGATTGATCAGTTGAAAATGTATAGCAGAGCCGAATTCTTCATGTATTTTACATAGTCCTTAAAGTTGATGGTTTTCATTATTTGAAAACATAAATCAATTCTACAATGTCTTACAAACCCACTGGTGAAAATAGCAAGTGTTTTGGCTTTGAAATCGACAAGATATGGCACGGCGGGAAAGTGATATTAAGATTCCAAATCAACGGCTCCCGCTATCCCTCTATGGTATAGAAGATTCTTTGAGACATAGTGGGATGTAGCCACATGGACTCCTTAGCAGATGCGGGCCCAGTTCATGTTTTCACTTTGGTCAAAATTGATGGTAGCCATTTTTTCGCTAAGCTGTGGAAGATCCTTTGTGGCAAGGCGGGATCTTGCCACATATTCATGTGGGCCTCCTCATCAAAGCACATCTTTATATTCCAAATTGATGACTACCGCTTTCCCGTGATGATGTCGAAGATGCTTTGCGGCATAGCGGGATTGAGACACGTAGCTTGGTGGGTCCAGAAAGAGTTTTCCTGTGAGGTTAAATCAACGGACACCACTTTGCCGCTATGGTGTGGGAGATTCTTTGTGGGTTAGTGGGATTGCTCCACGTGGATCACCGAGGTCATATTACAAGGGAAAGCTTTGATGATTATTTAAAGTTTAAAAGGCATGTGCCTTAAGTCAAAAGGAACCCGAGCACATAAATATGACGGGTGGAAATACTGGTAATGACATAATTAATAAGACTTCAATTTGGCATGAAGGAGAAAATCAAAAGAAATACAGAACCAAAGGGGAAATTGACACAGCGGAATATTATGACAGTCATCTCGAGATGGATTATGGGCATATTGTTATTGCTAAAGTTAAAACCTATTATCAATACATAATTTGAGTAACAAGAAGACATAGTAAGAGGATGATATTTTTATTGATATGATGTATTGAAGAGATCGGCATTGATGATGAAGGTAATAATGGATAAAAACAAACTAGAGAAAATAATCCTGATGATTCGGCATATACTTTTCATGGTTACACAAATATTTTAGAGGCAATAGCTTGTAGTCCAACAAATGTAATAAGGTGTCTACGGGTAGTGATGATGACAAGGTTTACATGTCAATTGACTTCTTTTATATCTAATTCATTCACCAGTGCAAAGGAAAGAACTAAGTCATATTAATTGGATAAATGACCATTCAGTTCTGCTTCTTGAGCAAGGTCGGATGAAGGGACAAAGTCTTTTGGTTCCCCTTATTGTATTTTCATAAGTGCTTAACTTCAGTCTTTTCAAATTCTAAATTTGAAACACTTTGTATTCTCATGAATACTATACAATTGTAATCTCTATATATGCTGTTGAAAAAGTTAATAAAAAGGTCGGCAAATTTTTGGTGTGAAGCTAGTTGCAGAGTCAATTAAGTTTAGTGCCATTATTTTACTGTCCACTTTCATTATATGTATCTGATGTTGGTTTCATTGTGTTGAATTGAAGATGGGGAAATAAACAGAGTTTTGTTTTGTTGTTTTCAATTTAGCCAATCAGTAGGGTAATTAGAGAATTATAACTGGTTGTGGAATTGCATCAACTACTTCATTTGCATTTCATAATTTGCATGATCATTCTTCAATTGCATTTCATAGTTTGCATTTTTTATATTGTTGTGTTGGGAAATTCATAAGATTGTGAAGATCATTAGCATAGCATCTTTGCATTTAAATCCTGCCTAAGATTTCACTTGCCTGGGTGGAACTCGGTTTCCTCTACTGTTCTCTGGTTAAGAACATATTTGTAGTAGGGATTAGAATTGAAACAAAATTCATTAAATATTTTTCACATAGGGAGCTGTACCTCAATTCAGAGGGAAACTAGATATTCTTAGAAACAGTTTCCCAACTGTTGAGTAAAGTTGTTCTTTGATATAAATTGGGCAAATAAAAGGAGTATAAAAAGAAGAACAATCTGTTTACCAACACTATCATTCCTACTATGTTGGATATAGTCCCTCTTGTGAATTACCCACCTTCCCTAAATGATATAGAATGAGATGGGGAGAGTAGGCTGCATGCTTGATCGGCTTGTCCTTTATGGTATCTTTTTTGTGTGTTTTCCTATTGTATTGTGCTTCTCCTGTGATGTGTTTGCTAAATGTTGTTAGATTCTTTTATACGACACTTGTTACTTTTTTGGTATAAGGTGATAAAGGAATCGAACCTATTGTACAATTCCTCTATATGTATCTCTATTCTTTTATATGTTGTTTCATGATATGTTGTACTTGTACTATTGTTCATAAATGTTTCCTTGTGTAATCTACTTGGATCTGCACCTTGGTAGCACTGATTCTTTTTGGTGTCCAGGTCATGGTCCAAAAAGATTCTTCTTTGTATATCTTATGTGATCTTTCCTCCTTTGTGATTGTAGTTCTACTTTCTTTGGGCAATGATGTCAATTCATTTACAATAATATCATATATATATTATCTTATGATCATACTAACCCCATAGTAGGTAGATCCCTTCTGTGTTCTTTGTATGTTTATGTGGCATTTCCTTTGATTTGTCTTTGTCTGGGAGCATCTCGTAGTAGGAAACGTAATCAGCAGAGTTGTTTATGTTTCTGTTAAAGCCATTGCTCATGTTAAAGTGTTAGCAATGACTTTAACATGGGGGCATACACTTTTCTCACCTATTGCACACACATGCACTTTTCAATATTATTTTACAAGATACTTTTCTCCCTTTTTGGATTAGTGACTAATCCTTAAATCATGGATTTATATTTTAGGATCTCTTGATCCCTCTAGTTTCAAATTTTGTATCCCTTAAGGTTGAAGGTGTCCTTAAGACTGGATCTCTTTTTCTTTTTGTTTTTACTCTTGTGGAGTAGAATATTTCATCTTTCCAGTTGCGCCATTTCCTTGTGTGGTTCACAATGGGACATAAGTTATCATTGGGTGAGATAATCTCTCTCTCTCTCTCTCTCTAGAGATGTCTCTCTTATTGTGATATTGGAGTTGACAAAGACTTGAGTCCCTAGGGGCTTGAGGATCTCTTTGTCCCTTTTATTTTAATAAGATTATCTTTTCATTATGATCTCCTTTACCAAGAGTTTTCATCGATTCCATACTCTTGCTAAAGTGGGGGCTTAATGTATCATCTTAAAATGGAAGCACTTCTATGATAAGAGCATTTATCTATCTGAGTAAGTGGTTTGGGGTCATGTCAAGTGCCTTTTTGGGGTCTTTGCATGGATCTAGCTAGTTTCCCCCCTATTCTGCTTCTCCCTGTTTCTAGCCTCTTTCTGACAGACTTTCTCTAAGAAATTGGAGACTTTGACTTTATGGGTCAAGGATGACCTAGACCCTGACCTAGGTCAAGGATGACCTCAACCCTGACCTAGAGTAGAGACTACCTCATCCCTGACCCCAGGTCCAAATTTTAGTTTCTGAAAGTTTCAGGATGTGAGGTTTCAGAAAGTTTTATTCTTCCCACCTCTGAGTTGGCTGTTTCAAGTTTCAAAATGGTAAACTCTTAAATTTCATTTAATCTAGGTCCATTTCTATGGGTTAAGGTTAATTGGGATTTAATTCTCCAATGTCGGCCTTCTCTAGAAGTTTGTGCCCTATATCACTATAAAAGGAGGCCTTCCTCTTTCATTTTCACATCAATGATCAAGCAATCTCATCTCAAAATCTCTCAAGTGCAAGTAAGCAAGAAGGAGAAGGAAAGAAAGCAAGCATTCATTCATCTTCACATCCAAGCATTCAAGAATTCAAGTGTTCATCAAGGAGATCCATTATTAGCCATAGAAGGATTCAATCTCTATGGAGCCCTCTTGTTGAAGATTTCTCCATCCACATTCATCCAAGCCTCTTCTTATGCAAAGATACATTCAAGATTGGTGTTGAAGATATAATGCCATTGATTTGAGACATCCCATTCATTTCTACATTCATTTGGAGCATCCCTACTTGTGGATTCAAGGATTCAAATCCTCCACAAGGACTTCAACATAAGCAAGGTGAATAGTTCCATTTACTTTTTTTATACATATTGCAATTTCAATTTAATTTCAAGGTTAATTCCTAAATTAGGGTTTGACCAAGGAAAACCCCCCATCCAAACAAAAAAAACCAATTTTCTTGCAGGTACAGGTACAGGACAACGAATTGAAGTTCAGAACTGGATACCCTTTTTGGCAAACTTCTGAGATCTACGAACAAAATTTTTGTTGGAGCTATTTCAAGTTAGGGATGACCTTTAGTGGGGGGTAGGATTCTACCCCAGGGTAAGACCATGCCCCATTATCTAGGTCAAAGTTGACCTGGCCTCAAAAGGACAAAATTTGTATGGGTTTTCTCTGTCTCAGCATTTCCAATCCTGAGCAGGTTGCAGAATTTCCCAAAACTATGCACAAACATCAAAAATCAACATTTTCCATATTTTCCCTATTTTGAGGTTAGTATTTTCCCTCTATTTATTTAACATTTCAAGTAAATACTTTCTATAGGAGATTATAGGGTTTTTCTCATTTCTTCATGTTCTCCATTGTTTGACTCAATTGTGGATTGATCGCTTCTTTGTGATTAATCCATTTGGATCTTTCCTTTTAGGAATTTGGATTAAGGATAGGTCCTATATTCCCCCTTTCATATCATACCATCTTATATACCCCATAATTATCCTACCCATAATGGTGAATCCATTTCTCCATTATTCAAACCTAAAATTCAAAGTTCTTGAAATCCTACAAAAATTGCACCCCTAGATAATTCCAACATCCTAGATCCCTTTTTGGAATCAAAATCAAAATTCAAGATCATTTGCCTAGTCAAATTTTAAAGTCAACCCTTCTTGGTCAAAAGTACTTGATTCTTGGTGCTATCACTTCTGCCTTCATTTGTTGAACCTCTAAGGTTAATCTCATGCAAATCTATCAAATCCAAGTGATTTCAATCGGTCAAACTTGGTCAAAATTTAGTCAAAATTGGTCAAATAGGACCTTAAAATAACCCCAAATATGCTCTAATTTATTCTACACTTGATGATGATCTAATCTTATCCATCCAATATTGACTCTAATCATAATTAGTCCACTTCATCAGTCAAATCAGGCTTTACACTCTCTGCCTCATTTTGATTTTAATCCTAAGGGGGCATGACAATATAGTAAATCTTCTTCCACAATCAATCCTAATCAGCAAATCAATTCAAGCTTCATGGCTTTGGTCATCTCATCTTCATCGAGAACCATATCAAGTTGAGATTCTCTACATATTTCTGAAAGAGTGATCTCATCACTTCATATCAGGTTACTCAAACATGCATCTATTTGATCTTTACAAGCATGTCAAGTTCATTAGGACCCATATCAATTTGACATTGTTCCCAAGGCACATCAGGTTCATCAGGACTCATTCCAATCTGGTATTATCTCTTAATCATGTGATTGGATTCCTTAGAATCCTTGTTGAAGTAGTTATCTTAGGCTCTTTGATAGATATTCAGTCTCATCGCATCATATCAAGCTGGATATCCTAGTCTCGGTCATCATTCTTTGCTCAATCAAGTCTAGAGATGATATCTTTGATCTTTGTTCGATCAAGTTCAAAGTTGGTTTCTTCTTATCAGAAATAGTCTCATTGCTTCACATCAGGTTGTTCTCTGAACTAGCTTCAAATATATTCTTTGAACCAAAGTTATACTCTCACATCGATTCAAAGAGGGGAAAATGTAATCACCTAAAAAAATTATAGTAGAACCTAAGCCCCTAATTTGATCAATTTTCCTTAAAACAAATTCTAAATCTCAAAGGCATAATTTACTAGACATAATTATGTAAGAAAACTTGACAATCCCCTTGCATAATTAAAATTGTTAAAACTTGAAAAAAAAAATTCAATTGTCAAAACTTCCTTTTAATATAAAGTCTTGGTACTTTTATTAAAAAGAGAACTTTGTGCAAACTTAATCTTGATTAATTGACAATTAAAAGGGGATTTTATATTTTGTCGCATTCTCCTATCAAGCTTAGTTAATCAAAATTCTTGAATCCTCCCACATGGATTGATCTCCCTCGCCACTCATCTCTACCTAACATCTTTTGCCTCTTAATCTCCACCCTTCATTCTTCAGGAAATTTCTTTAATAGGAAACTCTTCCTTGGCTCAAGGATCTACTTCTCTTGCATTCTAGGTTCCATCTTGACCATTGGTGAAGTCCACTTCATTTGCATCTTGAGTCCACTCCTCTTGCATTCTATTCTTAATCTTGATCATCTTGGAAATTTGTATTCGTGTATTCTTGCATTCTAGAGTAACCTTTCTATTTTGAGTTCCTAGTTCTTAGTTTCTTTCATTATATGATCATAGTTCTCTTACATTCTTAGTTTAGCTCATTCTCTAGTGTAATCTTGCATTGTTATCTAGTTTTTTTTCCTAGTACCATTGTTAATCTTGCATTCTAGTCTCATTATAGCTTTGTATTGCATTTTAATCTTTCATTTTGGAGTAGTCAAGTCACTAATCCTTCATGCCAATCTGATGAGCATTACAAAAGGATTAAACTCACTTCAACTAGGAAGCAATAAGCTGATTTTGAGGGTTTAGTTGTTCATTTGATATGAACTCCTGTAGCTAAATTATTGAGTTAATAGTTTATTTTGTGTTGTTTATATTTCAATTGAATAGAAATATTTAACCACAAAGCAAGGAGCACGCCTAAACAAGAAAATGTTAGTTTAAAATACATAGATACAACAAAGACTCAACACATCACCTCTGATTGAACTAAAATGGAAGTACCCAAGTTCCATTTGATTTTTTCATCATGGAGATTTGTGGAAGTGCTATCCAAAAACAATGATAAAATCCCCAATACAAGCTCAAGTGATTTAAAAGCCTAGCTGCAAGCTAATGGAGATCCAAGATCATGCAAAAAACTAGTATGAGGAACTAGTTTGCAAAAAAACACCCAAATGATGATGATGAAGATAAAACCCTACAATGATGTGTAAACTAATATTCATTCACCATTATATTAAGCGTTATATTTTATCTAGATTCAAAACTAAGAACAATAAACTAAGATAAATGCTAAATGCTTATACAATTATAGAGCTAAATTAACATGATAACAATGCTAAAAAATGAGAGATGCCTTTTCTCTTGGCAAGGCCTCTATTTCTAGATTTTTGGATGAAGGAAGAGGGCTTGAATTAGGTGGAACCTATGTGGCATCCACATAGGAGCCACCTAAGGGACACATGGGCTAGAGGGGATGGCTATGCAAAATTCAACAAGTAGCCTCTAAGGCTTTGTGAGGCTCAAGATTGCTCACACGTGTGAGAAACTTTGGAGAAATGTGTGCGGGACAAGAAGGTGGTTGCATTTAAGGAATTTCGGTGGCTTCCTTGGGATGGGTTGAAGTCAACAAAGAGATTTTAAGGCTTTGTGTGGATCAAGGTATGTGAGAAACTTTAGGGAAATGTATGGGGGACAAGAAAGTGGTTGCATTTAGGGAAGTTGGATGGCTTCCTTGGGATGGGTTTTCTCACACGTGTGTGAGAAATCCATTAGCACTAATGGGTTAGGAATCACTTGTTTAAGTGATATTAGGGAGTGATTAGGTGAGAGGGTAGGTTTAGCAAGTGAGGTGATGGGTGTCGACTAGGTTTTAGATAGGGATTTAGATTAATTTAAACTACATTTAAATTAATCCAAGTTTAGAAGAATATTAAGATGTGGAGGGATTTAAATAAATAGCAATTTATTCAAAACGGGATTTATGGAGGGACATGTATTAAAATAAGTTTAATACATTAGAGAGCGGGGTATTTAAATTAAATTTAAATATTTTAGATAATGAACCCAACTTAATTAAATAATTTTAATTAAATGGGTAGAGGAATATAACAATAATAATTAATTAACTAAAATTAATCATAATAGAACAAAGATTATTAATTAAATAAATTTAATTAATAGGAACAATTATTAGACATCTACAATATGATATTACTAAAATTTCCAGTATATATATATATATATTTAAATAATATATTTATTATATATTTCAATAATAAAATTTTAAAAATAAAAATAATATTTAATATTCCAAATATGTAATTAAATATGTATAAATTATATGTTAATAAATAAAATTACTTCAAATATATTTTTAATATCAACTTAAGCTTTTAAAAATTTACAGAAAAAGATGGCTCTGTGAAAACAACGAACCTGGCGAACTCACTGAAATCCTAACCCTGGAAACATTTGAGAGGAGAATAATAGGGTTAATCCAGCTCACTATGAAACTCATTTTGCAAAAGAGTTCATAGGTTGGGCTCCCTCTCCATCAAGAAAGGCCAAATCAAAATGGGAGCTGGTAAAGTCAAGGAAAACTAGGAAGATAGAAAAGGTGACTTCTAGAATTAGCAATATAAAGAATGAGATATTGGTATACCTATGACATCCCATACTCTAACATTTTCTTTTGGTGCTAACCAAATATCCTTAGGGTGGAAACATCATCAACCTATAAACCCTAGACTAGAACTAATCCCTTCTAGCAATAACTGGCTCAAACCTCTGCAGAACACGATAGAGTGTTCTATAAAACTAGCCTCTAATGTCAAACATTCCAATATTAATACCTATTCCTAAAACCCTAGGGAGATTAACTTTTAGAATCTCCATAAAAAAATGGCTTGTTAATAGCCCTAAGATTTTCAAGAACCAATTGTGGAACCAAAACCAAGCAACAATCTGAATTGAAAAGGGCCCTACTAACCCGCCTCAACTCAAGAAAAACCCTATGCACTCTAAGGATCAGTTAATAATCAATATGAATAATAAATACACAGAGGGGTTGAAAAAACATTCTAAAACCCATGGTCTTTTTTCTCGTTGGCAAGTGACGAATGTCCATATTGAGGAAATCACCAAATGGTTCCAAGAAAATTTCAAGGGCAAGGTAGGTATTACTATCATGTTTGATAATTTATTATTTATTGATTGTTTGGATTTATCCATGAAAACTAATTTTCTAATAGGAAAATGTTCATATTTTAGAGGGCATAAGTTCCATTTTTTAGAATGGTTTCCTAATTTTAACTCTAGCAAAGTTGGAAAGATAGAAATTACAAGATTAATAAAATTGCCTAATTTACCATTAGAATTAATGCAAAGTGTGATTTTAAAACATATTGGTAATAAATTAGGTAAAATTTTAAAAGTAGCAGATAATTGTTTAGCACACTTTGATGTCATTATTACAGTTATAATGGATATCAACACAAAAATCCTTAAAACTATCAAGCTAAACATTGATATGAATCTTATATAATCAAACCTATTTTGTGTGGTAACCTGGCATTGGGAAAGAGGTATTTTGAAACCCCTATTTCCCCTCTTCCTTTGATCTCAATCCCTCATATGGGGATTAATATCAAATTTATTGAAACTAAGGGAAGTTTTATTAATGAAAATTTGCTTGAGCACAATCACTTTCAAGGTCAATCCATGAGTATGGACCCATCTCTACCTACAAGAATGCAAATTGCAACCAATATTTGAGTATGTCAGCACCAATTCTTAAGACATCCCAAGAGCCTACATCTAACCAGGATAAGTTGTCGGGGAATTAAAGCAAGGGCCTCAATCATCATAATGATGTGACTAAATCTATACAAGCAGAGCTAGGAACATGTTTTGGGTCAGTTGATGAGAGGGGTGAGTGAAGCATGTCCCTCCTTGACAAAGGAAATGATTTAGAATAAAGGGTACTCCAGTGGAATAAACTCTTGATGTAGGGATGTTATCATTATTTAAATCAAAATAGGATTGGGATGGTATCCTCACATCCATAGACCAAAAATTTGAGAAGGAAAGAAGCATAAAACCTACAATTAACCTAGAGAGAGAAACTAATCCAGAAATGGAAGAGGGGGAATGGAGCATGGAACTAAATGATATTACTCCTAATGATGACTTAGAAAAGACTCTAAGCTCATGGGCTATTCCTGATCATAATGGGGAAGAAATCCACTGAGTTGACTTAGAGGAGGTAAGTGATGAGATCCTAGAGGAGGCTATTGAAAATATGATAGAAGAGAAAATAAATTAAGAAAGGGAGCTACTCATGTCAAAGATTAAAGAATTGGAGGGCCAAAAAAGAGCACAAAAGGAATCTGATGAGGTAATAATTGAACTAGGATCCAAGGAGGATGATAAGGAAGTAAAAAGGTTGGGTATAGCTATAACGGGCTTCAGCAGAGAAACCCCTAGTTGTGCTCAGACCAATAAATAAATAGGATGAAAACCACTTTCTAAACTAAGAAACAAGGATGCATTAGCAATGGATCAAACCAAAATCAATGAATTATTTAATGTAGGGAAGGGGAAGAGCCTTCCCATGGAGCCATGAAGTTCAACACGTGGAATTGTAGGGGTCTAAACAACCCTAACAAGAAGAGAATACTAAAATTCTTCTTAACAACTATAAAACCTGACATATGCTTGATTCAGGAGACAATTGAGCAAAGATGAGTTAGAAGTTTTGAAAAAAAGGCTAGGGATTTGGGAAGTAGTTGGAGTCCCAAGAGATGGAGCTTCAGGAGGCCTAGGGGTCATTTTGGATCCTAGAGTTGTCTCCTTCACAGTCACTGGTAGCAAGAATTACTAGATAGGTGGATAAATTAAAGGAATTAGAATTAGTTTAAGTTATATACTTATCAATGTTTATGGCCCTACCTTGAACCAAGACAAAATGGTAGGTTGGAGAGAATTAGAATAGTTTATGGCCCTATCATATTTTTATTATAGGTGCTCACTTCTATGTGATCTTGGATCCCAAAGAGAAATGGGGTGGCTCTGTAAGGATGACTACAACAGCATACAACTTCAGGGAATGGGTTAGAAATAAATTTCTAGCATAAATCAAGATTGAGAAAGATGGATTCACATGGAACAACAGGAGATTGGGATTCACCAATATTGCATAGAAATTAGACTGATAATTTTTCAAAGGCAACTAGGATAACTTTCCCTATAGTCTCAAGGTAGAGATAGTTCCATAGTTAGGCTCAAACCAGTACCTATCCAACTTTGCATAATGGGAGACTCCCAACACATGAGATGCCCTTTAAATTTGAGAAAATATGGCTTAAGGATGAAAATATGATTAAAATGATTGAGAAATGTTGGAAAGAAACTTAGGTAACTAGATATAAACTTTTTTTCCTAATTTCAAAAATGAAAATTATTAAAAGTAATGTATCATTTTAAAATAGAAGCACTTCCATGATAAGAGTGTTTAACCCTCCAAGTAAGTGGTCTAGGGTCATGTCAAGTGCCCTTATTAGGTCTTTTCATGGATCTAGTTGTTTCCCCCCTATTCTTCTTCTCTCTCTCTATTTCCAACCTATTTTCTGGCAACTTCCTCTGAGAACCTAGACTTTTTTACCTCCTGGGTCAAGGATGACCTGGAGGGTCAAGGGTGACCTAGTCCCTGACCTAGGTCAGAGATGACCTCATCCCTGACCTAGGTTATAGACTACCTCATCCCTAACCTAGGTCAGAGACTACCTCATCCCTGGCCCCTGTTCCAAATTTTAGTTTCTGGAAGTTTCAGGATGTCGGGTTTTGGAAAACTTTATTTTCCCGCTTCTGGGTCGGCTATTTTAGATTTTGAAATGGTAAATCCTTAAATTACATTTAATCTAGGTCCATTTCTAGGGTTTAAGGTTAATTGTGATTTAATTCTCCAATGTCAGCCTTCTCTAGAGGTTTGTGCCCTAGATCACTATAAAAGGAAGCCTTCCTCTCTCATTTTCACAATCCACAATCAAGCAATTTCATCTGATTTTCATAAGCTTTCACAATCAAGTAGCAAGAAAGAAGGAGAAGGAAAGCAAGCAAGCAAGCATTCATACATCTTCAAGCCAATTATTTAATCATTCAAGCATTCATCAAGGAGATCCACTGTTAGCCATTTAAGGATTCAATCTCTTTGGAGCCCCCTTGAAGATTTCTCCATCCACATTCATCCAAGCATCTTCCTATGCAAAGATACATTCAAGATTGGTGTTTAAGATCTAATTCCATTCATTTGGAGCATCCCTATTTGTGGATTCAAGGATTCAAATCCCCTATAAGGACTTCAACATAAGCAAGGTGAATAGTTCCATTTACTTTATTTATGCATATTACTATTTCAATTCAATTTCAAGGTTAATTCCTAAATTGGGGTTTGACCAAGGCAAACCCCCCAGCTAAACAAACAAAACCATTTTTCTTGTAGGTACAGGTACAAGACAACAAATTGAAGTTCAAATCTAGATACCCTTTTCGGTGAACTTTTGAGATCCGCGAACAGAATTTATGTTGGAGCTCTGAGGGGCAAGATCCTACCCTGGGGTAAGACCTTGCCCCACTATCTGGGTCAAGGATGACCTGCTTTCAAAAAGGCAAAAAAAATTTGGTTTTCTCTGTCTCGGCATTTCCAGTCTGGAACAGGTTGCAGAATTTCTCGATATTATGCACAGACATCAGAAAGCAGTATTTTCTAGATTTTCCCTATTTTGAGGTTAGTATTTTCCTTCCCTTCATTTGAAATTTCAAGTACATACTTTCTATAGTGGATTATAGGATTTCCTCCTTTCTTCATGTTCTCCATTGTTTGATTCAATTGTGCATTGATCATTTCTTGGTGATTAATCCATTTGGATCTTTCCTTTTGGGAATTTGGATTAAGATAGGTCTTATATTTCCCCTTTGCATATCATATTATCTTATCTACCACTATTCAACCCCATACACACATAATTACCCTATTCATTTTGGTAAACTACTATTTCATATCATTCAATTTAATTATTAGCATGGAAGAAAGATAGTTTTGGAAATATCTTTGAGAATAAACTCAAATTAGAACAAGAGCTGAAAGATATTAATAAACAGGTTATTTCAAGAGGCGTGGACTTAGAACTATATTTAAGAGAAAAATAATTGAAAACCAAATATGAGGACATACTATCAAAAGAAGAAATCTTTTGGAGATGAAAATCAAGGGAAAGTTGGCTAGAGGTTGGAGATAGAAATACAAAATTCTTTCATAATAGTACTAAACATTAAAGGAATGTGAACAAAATTACCAAAATCAAGGATAGCAATGATTCTTTGGTGAATGACCCAAAATAGATTGCGGACAAGGCTATTCAATAGTTTGAGAATATCCTAAATAATTTGGAAGGATCTAATCTCATCCATCAATAGACTATTTGAATAATATCCCAAAGATGATTTCAGAGGATGAAAACATGACCCTCGCTACCAAATTATCTAAATCATAAATTGAGCTAGCTCTCAAACAAATGAAACCAAATAAGGCCCCTTTTCTAGATGGTTTCCCAGTAGTGTTCTTCAAAAAATGATGGCATTTCATTGGGTAAGAGGTTTTTGTAGCATTAGAAGGGGTTAGAAACTCAAGTAAACTCCTTAAAGAATTAAACAACACATTCCTCACACTCATGCTCAAAAAATAAAATCTTGATAACTTTGGAGATTTTTCCCCTATCCAACTTTATAATACAATATATAAAAGCCTAACTAAAACTGTGGCTAATAGACTCCAAAAAATCTTACCTAATATCATAAGTGAGGAACAAACTGGGTTTGTCCCCGGAAGATCCATACATGATGGAATAATTGTAGCCCAAGAAGTTATCCATTCCATCCATCATAATAAAAACCCCAGCATGATGCTTAAACTGGATATTAGTAAGGTCTATGACAAAGTAGATTGGTGCTTTTTATGTAATACATTGGAATGTTTTGGGTTTGTTAAGCAATGGATTAACTTAGTTTATGAATGCATATCCACCCCTAAATATGTCAATTATGGTTAATGGAATAGTAGAGGGATTCTTCATCATATCAAGAGGACTTAGACAAGGGGTCCCCTTATCTCCTTTTCTTATGTATCTATGACCTCAGTTTACATGATGTCTTCATATGCTTTGATTGTCTTGTCACAATCTTGATCATTTATGTCTTCAATTGTTACTTCGTCCTCATTTGTTCTCAAGTAAATTGGATTAGACTTTCTCTTTTGTCTTTCAATCTCTTCAGCTATCAAGGGATCAATAAAGAAAATCTTTCTCCAAAGATCATCAGTGTCCTTTTGAACTTCTTCAAGCTTACCGATTATGACGCTCAATGCTCTGCCCTTTACTCGAAATATTTTTTTATTATTCTTGTAAGGTGTTTTTTATTCCTTTCTTTGTTAGTTCCAGGATAGTAATTGCTAAGGACCTTTCTCTCATTTCTTTCTCGGTAGCTAGAGCATACTTCCATCTAGCATCATTTTTTTGATATAATTCTCCTGCAATGCTTGGTGCCACTTCAATTGTTGTTGATCTAAATTTTTGTAAGGTGGCAATGACAGTCTCTTCAATTTAACTTTTCTCTTCATCATTCCTCTTTTCATACTTTAACTATTTTATTATTGAATATCCTCCATATTTCTCAAGTGTCTTGAGAAATTCATCAAGACTCTTCCCTTTACTTGGTACAACCTTGAATTGTGACAGGTCATCAGACTCTGTGTCACTCTCTTTTTGTAGCATCAACTTCCTTCTAGGCCTTCCAGTAGCCTTGTTTTCCCTGATGTAATTTTTTTTCTTAACTAGTTCTACATATGATTTCTTATTTCCTCTCAGTGTAGAGGTAGACCTTGTAGATGTTCTAACACCAATTGGGCTAGGGGTCTCTTTCTTTACTTTATTTTTCTTCCCCTTAACCTCAAATGGTTCAGCAATTTCTTTGCCTTTAGCAGCTATACCTAGACTTTATGACAAGGTGTTTATCATTCTTCTTGTTTTTCTAATTTCCTTATGTATCAATATACATGTCCTTATTTTTTCTTTTACTTACTCAAATGTACCATACCGAGTTGAACTTATGTCAACTGGTTTCTCTAATAGTCCTTTAATTTGAATAGAGGCAGGATCAATATTCATCTCATATCCCATAGGTAGCAACCACTCAATTCTTGGTTGCACGGCTCTTGTGATACATATGTCAGTATCCACTTCAAAACATATATCATCTTTATATTGTTCCACTAACTGAGGTGGGATCCTAAATCTTTTATGAATTCTTGCTTGAAATTTACCAAAATAGTCATTCATGATTACGTCAAAATTGTCTCATATTCTTTGAATATAATCATTAATCTGATAAACAATTGGTTTATCTTCTTTCCAAGTTACTTCACCTATTGTAGGGAAAAAGTTCTGAAAATAGAAAAAACATATATACCAAAAGTTGTCCTAACTTTAAATTTTTGGTCTTTTCTTTCTTTATAGTATTCATGTTGTCATCTACTTGTTTCAACAATATCTCACATAAATCTATCTTCATATCCTTCTTGACAATCTTGTATGTTATGTCAATTCATCCACAGGATACAATGTCTACTCGAGATTATTGAAATATCCTATAGGATATGACATTAGATGTAAATCTCAATTTAGGGCCATCCATAGTAGATAAATTCAATCCTCTTCCATCACATTTGGCTTTTGTAAGGTCACATAGCTTTTTTTTATCAATTTTCTTGTATGCCCTCCGTCTATCACTGACCGAAAATCTTGTGACTATGTGTAAAACATCTTTAGTGATCTTTACTCGTCCATCTAGCTACATGAACTGATCATGCACTTGGCTAAGTACTATATGCATCCATGCATGCTTGAACATTGTTGGCACATGCATAGCATGGACCAACCCTTAGTTTGTGGATGTGTGTGGTCACTTTTCAATTTTTGATTTACACACAAATTCCTTTATGATGTGTCAATTTCTATTTGACATATGTCTTTAATATTGCAGTGAATGAAGGCACAAATATCTTCAATCGGTATAACCCTTGGCGAGATCAATGATAGGGCCCCAAATTTGTCAATTTCCATAGTAACAGTGGGAGGTAGCTTGTACTTAGGATTCACGTGATCAATCTTCTCAAAAATAATTGGTTTATGTATCTTAGGTGCCATGTTGATCTCAAAAATATTCTTTAAATACTAGGGTTCCACTTGAATAGTAATTAGAATTTGTGAACACGGCTCCGTAAATGCTAGAAATACCTTGAATGCTCTTTGTAGATGCTCAGAATGCTCAAATGATCGTTAGGAATTTCTCTGTGTTCTCTTCTTTTTCAAATACTCCAAAGTGCTCATGAAAATGTAAGGTAGAAAAGAAATAGCATACCCTCTATTTATAGCATTTCCTTGATGAGGGCTTCCAATGGCTATAAAATTTGCATTAAATTCTTCTTACCTACTTTATTTCACTGATGACCGAACTACACTTCCCTTCACCGAATGGAACAAAATAACTCACATACTTTACCGATCAAGATTATGAAATATTAACTTCACAGCTTATATTCAAATACATCTTAGTATATTGATTTGGATCTTAGCATTAATTTTAGGAACCGATTTAAGATAGAATTTAGGTTATCATCTCCTACACATACCTTTGACTAATTAGGTGAAGATCGGTGCACCTGATCTAGAGGATGTGGTTTCATCAATTGTTCCAAGTTCCATTCCATCATCTTGAGACTTCCTTCTCCAAGTCTTATTCATCTGATCTCTTATCTCATTGATGTTAACTTGACTCTTTTCACTCGATTGAGTCTTTACCTCAGTACATGCAGTCTTTGGCTAGGTGACTGACCTTGTGACAGTGGAAACAATCCATTCCAGAGTTTCTCCATTTACCTATTGTTCATACCATGCATCCTAAAGTAGTTTGTAGCAATGTGATCAAATCTTCCACATGCAATACAAGTAATTCTTGTATTATAATCACATGGTATAGTTGGTCCTTGTTAGTTGTTTGTAGCATTATGTTGATTAGGGACCCATTTCTCATTTTTTCTTTGTGACCTGCATTCTCTAGATTTATGACCATATCTCTTGTAGTTTTTATAGTAACCTTCAAATCTTGGATTCCTTGGATTGTTAGCAACCTTTTCTCTACATTCAAATGCCTTATGACCATACTTATTGCAGTTGTAACAATGGCCATTAAACTTAGGACTATTCGATGAATTGCCTCTTTTTATCTTGCAAACATTTGTTGTGTGTCCTGGCTTCCCACAATGGTAGCATGTAGCATTCCTTCCCTTCAGTGGGCTAGCAACATTATCTCAATTGGCTGCTTGATTGGAGGACTCACCCTTCTCAGTGGAGTTGTTTGCATTGTATCCAAATCTAATAGTATCTCTCGATTGTCTCATATTTCTTAGTTGTTCATCTATAATCTTCAATGCTTCTTCATTTATTTTAAATACTTCATTAGCATCATTCTCATATTTTAGATTTTTCTTTAGATGTTCATTCTCAGATCATAGTTCACCAATTTCTCCAACTTTTCTTGGAACATCCTGATTTGCACTAACTAGTTGGTCTGTCAAGTCGTAGTGAGTTTGTGTCAACCTCAATATTTCCCTATCTTTCTCATCTAGTCTTGTATTCATTTTCCTTCTATATTATTTAGCTATTCTTTTTTCATCTTCATCTTTTCCTTTTTGTTCTAGGATTTCACACATCCCTACCAATTGTGCTTCTTTTCTCTTTTTAATGCTTTCACTTGATCAACTAGGTTTTTGTTCTTTTCAAACAATTATGGTATTATAGAATCAGATTCATCAAACATGTTTCCCTCTAGGTGTTCTTCAAGTTCCTCAACTTGATCTTGAGTGTCTTTAAAATACTAGTGTGCTAGCTCCTTCCTCTTGTTGATTGAATGTTTCAATTTCTTGCTCAATTCTTCAACTTGCTTATTGGTCATCTTGAGTTCCATGTCCATGTTCTCAATCACCCTTTCATACTTGTAGCTTTCCATATTTCTAGATATTTCCTCTCAAGTGGTTAAACTTCCTCATAAGTGACTAAGCTCTGATACCAATTGTTGGACTAAGTATGCAAAGGTGAGTACTGAGAGGGGAGGGGTGAATCAGTACTACAAAACACTTTTAACTAATTAAACTTTCATTGTTAACCATTTATTGATTCCATAGCTTTTTCATGAATCTCATAATACATATAAAATATATAAAAGATAACTCATAACATAAATATTTTGGTATCGCAAAAATCCTTGTTAGGGGATAAAAACTGTGGTGGTGATGACACCCACAAGACTTCACTACTGCAGTAAGAAAATTTCTCAGTTAGACCTACAATTTTTATTTATTTATGGTAGCTTACCTTGTTAAGATAATTAACCCGGTTAAGAGTCTTAATACTATTAAGTCTACCTTGTAAAAGGATTTTACAATTCTAATCTAAGAACTATACCTAGTTAAAGGATTTTAAAAATAAGATCTTTTAGGATCTTCTCGGTTAAGAGACTTTACAATTTTTATTACTCTTTAATCAGTAACTTAAACTTGTTTATTAAACTCACATCAATCATATGCATATTAGACTCTTTATGCTCAATAACTCATTACCTCATATTGTGAACCTCTTACATTAACAATTCAATACTCGATAGATTCACTTATGAATCATAACTAATTTTTGTTCTTCACTTCTCTGTTACTTAGTGGTTTCTCTGCTCATCACCTTCTCTACTCTCTTCTCCACACTTGCAATCTCCCTTCATGCATGCATAGTGATCTTCACACTCGGATTCTCTTAAATACAATTATAGAAGTGGTGCTAGGTGTTCTAGAATCATCTCTACAAGAGGTGCTATAATTGGTTACTCCTTCAATACAATTTCATACTTTATTCTCATTCATAGATCTCACTGTGTAATCATGTGTAATCATTATGTTTACATCTACAATGCTCTAGCATACAATCTCCTCAAGATTTGTAAACTATTTTATATTCGGTGTCTAGATTCAATGTACTTAAAGATTCTCCTTATATCAGCCTACTATGCTCGATAACACATTTTCTTCTTACTCGGTAACTAACTTATCTTCTCGGTTTGGTTCTCAATTATTCCTTGCTCGGTGCCTAAACTTGCTTTTATTTTATCAAAATTACATGTTCCCTTATTTCCTTTACCGAATAGCTTTTCATGCTTTATCAACTTGTCTTTCCTTCATTATCGAATGACTTTGACAAATAATATCACTTCCTCATAAATAGTGACAACCAAAATAACTCTTATGAGTATCAACACATATGTGTTCCTTAACACCCAACACAAACTTAAAACTTAGAAAACTAAAAATGACTGAGATATGTTGAACTATTTTTCTTGTGTGTTGTCTATTATCATTAACTTTTGCTTGTTATGTCTTCTAAGGTCACTTGATGATGTCTACCTAACTAGAGACTCGCGACTAGAGGTATAACACATTTTTTCTTTTATTTTTGCTTGTGGTTTTGTTTCAATGATCCTAAGTTGTCTAATAAATTGGGTCTCTCTGGTGAAAGCCTTGATCACGATTGGATTATCGCACATACCTTGACCCTCCTTATTTGGACACTTAGGTGAGGTTGGAATTATCTCCTTGTCTTTTTATTTTGTGTGGCATATAAGATGACACCCATATTTATATTGGCAGTCTGTGCATTGGTACAAATGGAATCTTACAATAACAAACTAGAAACTGTGTTTAGGTCAGGTTTGGCTTTTATGCCTCGATGCTTATGTGTGTTTCCTACATCTCATTCGATAAGGTTGCATTCATATTTTCATGATCTCTCTCACACTAGTGAGGGTTGTGCTGACCTTCGATGTCCCAAATGCTCAAATTATGATAAAATGATGGCTATAGGATCAATGACTTGATCGTGTCTTAGACTGCATTTTCATTCTAGGGCTACATTTTTTAGTTGTGCATTTCTTGGTTCCCTTGACCCATCCTTACTTTCTCTCCACTGAGGTGAACAACTGTGACATCCTTTGTTGAATTGGGCTAATATCTATAGAAACCAAGGTTAGTATCATCATTAAAGGGGCCTTGAGTGCTAACTATTATTATCACATATATGACTAATTATGAAATAGGAACAACAAGTAATACCATATCAGCATGAACATGATATCAAAGTAGAAAGAAGAATTACTATTCACATATACACTATGCAGCATCAATGATGAGAACATGAATTAAAAAAGGATCAACATCTGATCTGATTTATGAAAACCAAATTACAATACCTGGTGTGATACCTGCAGTATTGTAGAATTCAACACGAAAATTGAGAACAACAAGATTGCAAACCAAAAACTATCTCCATTCTATTCAAAATTGGAGTTTATACAAGTCAAATGGATCCCAAGGCTCACACAAATCCCTTGGAATTGAAATGAAGAGTCATCATAATGTTTATTACAATTAAACTATTAAAACTATCCAAATTTATCAAAAAACTATATATAAAATTTAGGTCCGCTTGGAGAAGGCATAACTTTCTCATCCTAGCTCTATATTACGAACCATTTGATGCGCTGGAAAGGTATTCAATAATCTTGAACTAAATTTTGGAAATAGCCCAAAAATGCACCGAAGACCCTCAAAATTGCAATTTACTAAAACATATGAAATTTTGAAAAAATAGATTTCAGTATTTTCCCAATTTAATCTTGATCATTCCTCCCCCCTTAAGAAGCAATGGGCCCCATTGCACTAATCTGATGCAACAAATGAGGAAATTTTTCTTCAATTTCTTCCTTAGTAAACCACTTGCCTTGATGAGAATGCTAACCAACTCAAACCACCAGATACAAAGGAATGTTCTGATTTCTCAAAGTCTTTAAAATGGCTTCAGTAACATGGTCACACTAGACTGGAGCAGTAGTAGAGGGATTTAACTCTGTAGCTTGAATGTGTTTAGTAGCTTAGGAGATATCCAATAAAGGAGGAAAATAGGGTCTCAACAATTCCACATTGAAAACTGGATGCAATCCCAAAAAGGATGGCAAATTAAGTTCAAAAGCATTCTCACCAACTTGTTTCACAATAGTGTATGGTCCATAATGCAGAGGATGAATCTTCTTATTTGGTCCATGTAGGTGCTCTTTCTGAAGATGTAACCATACCTTGTCACCAATTTGAAACTGATGAGGAGTTCTATGTTTATCATGCCTTTCCTTATACTTCTAATTACTCTGCTCCAAGATCTCATAAACTTGTTGTTGTAGGTGTCTAATGTTATCAATGAATTTTTCTACTTTATCTACCTCCTTGTCACCATTCAATGGACTATTAGAGTGTAGAGATCGTATTGCTACATCCATAAGTGCCAATGGCTGGTACCCAAGAGAAACCTCAAATGGACTGTGCCCTATAGTACTATGGAGTGCACGATTGTAGTTGTGTTGCACATAGGGTAAGCTTTCATCCCATGTGCAAGGATGTTTTGAATGATACATTCGTAAAATATGAATAATCATTCGATTCACCACTTCTGTCTAACCATCTGTTTGGGGATGGAATGTTGTGGACTTTGTCAATTTCATGTCCATTTTAGCCCATAGTGCAGACCAAAATTTGTTGATGAACCTGCTATCCCTATTAGAAATAATAGTTTTTGGCAAACCAAAATGAACCCAAACATGTTCAAAAAATAGGTTGGCAGTATCTTCTGCAGAAATCATCTTTTTACATGCCACCATGATAGCCATTTTAGAAAACTTATCTACCACAACATATACACAATCATGCCCCCGCCTGGTAGTTGGAAGCCCAGACATAAAATCCATTGAAACAAACTGCCATGGCTTATCAGGAATAGGTAATGGTAAGTATAGACCCAACTTATGGTTTGTTGGCTTTGTAATTGCATAGGCTACACAAGCTTGTATATGTGAAATGATAACCTGCTTCATTTTTGGCCAATACAAATACTTTTGAAGGATAGCAGTAGTCTTACCAATACCAAAATGTCCTACAACACAACTATAGTGAGCTTCCCATATCATTTGATTTTGTTCTTCAGTGGGTACACATATGTGACCATTATGGCAAAGAAACCCATCCTACAAATGAAAATCAAAGATAGATTTTCCTTCTACCAAATTACTATGGATGTTAGCAAAATCAGGGTCAGTACTATATAGTTGTTCCCAAGTGGATGATTGATGACCGCATGAATCCAACACTATTGTCAAACCTGCAATCGGAGGCCTACTCAAACAATTTGTGACCTTGTTACTGCTTCCTTTTTTATGATGAATGTTGAGGTGAAATTTTTGTAGATAGGTTGACAACCATTGATGTCTATCATTCTGCAGCTTCCCTTGTGTTTGCAAGAATTGAAGTGGTTTGTGGTCTATATGTATAACAGTTTCCTTTCCTAGTATATAGTGTTTCCATTGTTTGCAGGCTTGAACAATGGCATACAACTCCTTATGATAGGTGGGATACCTACGTACTATATCAAAAAAAGTTTCACTATGATAGGCAACAGGATGCCCATGTTGTGTGAGTACCACACCAAGAGCATAATCGGATGCATATGTTTCTATCTCAAATGCTTGGTGTAGATCTAGAAGGACCAATACTGGTGCTAAACATAGTCTTTTCTTTAACTCCTCAAATTCTTGTTTCTTTGCCTCTGTCCACTAAAATTTTTATTGTGCTCCACCCCTTAGTGATTGATTAAGAGGCCATGATATGTGTGAGAAACCAAACACAAATCTGCAATAGAAGTTGGCTAAGCCCAAGAAGCTGCAAAGCTCTGTGAAATTTTTAGGGGATGGCCAATCTTGGATTATTTGAATCTTTGCTAAATCAACATGAACACCCTCAATGTCAATGATATACCCTAAGTATTGAATACTCTGCATACCAAAAGAACACTTCTCAATGTTGGCATAAAGTTTGTGTTTTTGCAGAGTTGAAAGAACTTGTTCAACATGCTACAAATGCTTAGACCAAGTTTTGCTAAAGATGAGTATGTCATCCAAATAAACAACTATGAAAGAATCAATGAATGGTCTAAGCACATCATTCATCAATCTCATAAATGTGGCTAGGGCATTTGTTAGGCCAAAAGGCATGACCAACCATTCAAACAAACCTTCCTTAGATTTAAATGCAGTCTTCCACACATCTACTGGATCAATTGGTACTTGGTGGTTTCCAGACTTCAAGTCAATTTTTTTAAAGAATTTAGCCCCCCTAAGTTGGTCCAACAAATCATCAATTCATGAGATTGGATATCTATTTTTAACAGAGATTTTGTTTAATGCTCTATAATCAATACAAAGCCTCCATGTCCCATCTTTCTTTTTAGAAAGGACAATTGAACTTCCACAAGGTGAAGCACTTGGACAAATGTGTCCTTTCTGAATCAACTCCTGAATTTGTCTCTTAATCTTATCATTTTCCAAAACTGACCTCCTATATATTGGCTCATGTGGTAGCAGTGTGATTGGGATTAAATCAATAGAGTGCTTGACTTAACAGTGTGTTGGTACTCCCACTAGTAGTTTAAACACACTATGATATTCTTTCAAAATTTTATCCATCTGATTTTGTTGATTCTCTGTTACCTTAGCATGTGTATTAAGAACAACTGACTTTGTTTGTTCAGGGTGAATCATGAGTACAACAAAAGCTCCAGTTTGAGAAATCAAGTGTTTACATTGTTTAGAACTAATTAAAGAAGCAATTTGTATTGGACATACCTTTGGTATTCGATACCTCTTCCCACCAAGCTTGATTGTAACACTATGTGGCCTAGACTCATACACCCCATGCCTCTAATACATGTATGGCTGCCCCAGCAAGACATCGCATACATCCAATGGTGCTACATCACACATCACTTCATCCTTGAAAGGCTTCATTGAATATGGCAAACGACACTATTGATTTATTTGAATATCTTGTCCCTCATTTACTCATCCCATAGAGTATGGTTGTGGTTGTCTTGTCACTTTCAGATTTAATCTTTTGACTGTCTCCCTAGAGATCAAATTCTTTTGACTCCCATTGTCAACAATAAAATGTAGAGGCTTTCCATCAACCCACATTTGTGAATGAAAAAGTCTCTCTTCATCTTCACGGGGCAATACTTTAGCAGTTCCAACTATGGCATATGGGTTTGCTTCTATGATGGAATCATTCTCCTCTTTCTCAGAATTATTTACTGGTGACGATTCAGGTTCAGCTTCCTCTCCTCGTATTTATGTCATCAAATTTTTAATACTTCAACAATCCTTTGTGTTATGGGTTGGGGACTTATGCATCTCACACCACATACCTGTGTCTATTTGTTTCTTTTTAGTAGACCACCATGTGTTCTTGGATGAATTTGAATGAGGTTCCTTGGTCACCTATTTTTCTACAAATTTATTGTCACCTTCAACCCTTGGCTTTTTGTTTTCAAAGTAGTCCCTCTTCCCTTTCTGCTTGAATTTATCTTCAATTTTTGTAGCATATTTATAGACAGTTGCCAATGTCTCAATATTCAAAAATTCCATCTCTGTTTGAATATACCTGTGAAGTCCACTCTGATATTTCAAAATTCGATGCTTCTCTGAATCATCAATACCAAGTTTTGTTGAAAGTGAATGGAATGTATTGGTGTAATCATGCACAGACTAATCCCTCTTTTGTCGAAGAAGTTGCCACTCTATATTTTTTTTCATACACATCCTCCGGAAGGTAAGCTTCTTTTATGTATTCCACAAATTCTCCCCATGTGGGCTTCTTATCAAGAGAAATTTCAAAACCATCTTCAACAAATGATTATCGTTCTTTATTTGTGACTTTGGTTTCCCATGCTAATTTCACATGGGTTTCAGCTTTGAGGAGAGAAAATGTTATCTTTTCTGCATTTGAGAAATTATTTATAGAACAGTATCTATCCAACTTTGATAACCAGTTATCAACAGCTTCAGAATCGACCTTTCCTTCAAAATTCGGGATTTCAAAATTGACCTGCACTTTGAAAGGGATATTTCCATGAAATGATGTTTCTGATTCAGAGGGTTTTTTATTCTGTAGGAGGCATGAAAATTGACTCATGATCTCCTCTCATTGCTTATTTAAAGCTTCCTCAACCAACTTCTTAACATCATCGTCTAACATCTTCGATCATGTGCATCTCAAAGGTGGGTATTTTGACAAATCTTGTGTATCTAATCCTAATCTTTGGTAGGAAGACCTTGTGTAAATTGGCATATAGGAGCATTCCCGCTCTGATACCACTGATCTAATTTATGAAAACCAAATTACAATACCTTGTGTGATACCTGTAGTATTGTAGAATTCAACACAAAAATTGAGAACAACAAGATTGCAAACCAAAAATTGTCTCCATTCTATTCAAAATTGGAGTTTATACAAGTCGGATGGATCCCAAGGCTCACACAAATCCCTTGGAATTGAAATGAAGAGTCATCATAATTTTTATTACAATTAAACTATTAAAGCTATCAAAATTTATCAAAAAACTATATATAAAATTTAGGTCCGCTTGGAGAAGGCATAACTTTCTGATCCTAGCTCCGAATTACAAACTGTTTGATGCGTTGGAAAGATATTCAAATAATCTTGAACCAAATTTTGGAAATAGCCCAGAAATGCACCGAAGACCCTCAAAATTGCAATTTACTAAAACATATGAAATTTTGAAAAATTAGATTTCAGTATTTTCCCAATTTAATCCTGATCAACATCATAAATATGGCACGAGATATATTAAACAAGGATGTAAAGAGAAGCATCAATTAACAAAAACATACACAGGCATATATATCAAAGAGAGACCACATATAGAGAAGAGACTACTATTGTAACCAAAAGAATATATGTCATATATATATATATATATATATATATATATATATATATATATATATATATATATATATATATATATACATCTCAAAAATGAGGTCTCGAGTACAAAAATGGAGTATCCTCAATGCAGATATAACAACCAAAACATCAAAAATCTATGAAAATCGGATAAGATAAGAAGGGGAAACACAAGACTAACTCCCTCCCTCTACCTGATCTCAAGGTGGAGGAGGGGAATCTTCTCTCATGGGTGTCGATGCTAGCACGACCCCCTCTAACTGGGTGGAAAATTGAGTGTAGGATGGTGCCCTGGTAATGGTCGGTACTACTGGAATATATAAATCATAATAGTAAGAGGCCCTCAATGTATAGTAGGTAGTCATCTGAGAGATTGTATCATGTGCACTCTACATCTCATAGATCTGACAGTCCTTGTCCTATACCTGCTTATCCATGTCCTCCAACTGAGACTCCAGTACCACCTCATGTATCCTAGATGTTGTCATCTCTGTCTATAGTTGTGTAATGCATTGATATCTATCATCTAGACCTAGTGTTTCCCTAGGTGCCTTAATTGGTGGTGCCCCTGCCACTATCTCCTCCTCCATGGTCTCTCCCCGCTCTCCTAGCACTCGCCCATGTCGATCTCTCTTGAGGAGGTATCCCTTGTCCACCTTCCTCCTCATCAATCTCTCCTCCTCCACCACCAACTCCTCCATGATATGAGAGTACCCATCGTATGATGAAACTCATAAAGCCATAAGATATAATTTTTTAAACCATTTTATCGTACGATAACCTGAGCCAAAAGCATAAAAACATGCCAAAAACATCAAAAATGGCTAAAATCTACCAAATCAAAGGTTGGGATTGATTACTTACTAGTGCACCATATGTCTGAGGCCGGTTGTGGTACCTCTAGAGCTTGAATCGAAGATTTCAAACTAGAATCAGTATCTTTGGCTCTCTGGAGGTCTATGAGCTCTCCGAGTCAACTGTAGCAAATGATTTTAAAATGACCCCTTCGGGCCCCTTTTATAGATTTTGACCTAAAATTCAAAGTTCTTGAAATCCTACAAAAATTGCACCCCTAGATAATTTGAACGTCCTGGATCCCTTTTTGGAATCAAAATCAAAATTCAAGATCATTTGCCTAGTCAAATTTTAAAGTCAACCCTTCTTGGTCAAAAGTAGTTGATTGTTGGTGCTATCACTTCAACCTTCATTTGTTGAACCTCTAAGGTCAATATCATGCAAATCTATCAAATCCAAGTGATTTCAATTTGGTCAAAATTGGTCAAACTTGGTCAAACTTTAGTCAAAATTGGTCAAACAGGACCTTAAATAACCTAAAATATGCTCTAATTTATTATGCACTTGATGATGATCTAATCTTATCCATTCAACATCAACTCTAATCATAATTAGTGCACTTCATCAGTCAAATTAGGCTTTAGACTATCTTCCTCATTTTGATTATAATCCTAAGGGGGCATGACAATATAGTAAATCTTCTTCTACAATCAATCCTAATCAGAAAATCAATTCAAGCTTCATGCCTTGGGGCATCTCATCTTCATTGGGAACCATATCAAGTTGAGATTCTCTACATATCTCTGAAAGAGTGATCTCATCACTTCATATCAGGTTACTCAAACATGCATCTATTTGATCTTTACAAGCATGTCAGGTTCATTAGGAGCCATATCAATTTGACATTGTTCTCAAGGCATATCAAGTTCATCGGGACTCATACCAATCTAGTATTGTCTCTCAATCAGGTGATTGGCTTATTAGAATCCTTTTTGAAGTAGTTATCTTAGGCTCTTTCACAGATATTCAGTCTCATCGCTTCATATTAGGCTGGATATCCTAGTCTCGCTCATCATTCTTCATTCAATCAATTCTAGAGATGATATCTTTAATCTTTGTTCGATCAAGTTTGGAGTTGGTTTCTTCTTATCAGAAATAGTCTCATTGCTTTACATCAGGTTGTTCTTTGAACTAGCTTCAAATCTATTCTTTAAACCAATGTTCTACTCTCACATCGATTCAAAGAGGGGAAAATGTAATCACCTAAAAAATTTCTAATAGAACCTAAGCCCCTAGTTTGATCAATTCTCCTTAAAACAAATTCTAAATCTCAAAGGCATAATTTACTAGACATAATTATGTAAGAAAAATCGACAATCCCCTTGCATAATTAAAATTGTTAAAACTTAAAAAAAATTCAATTGTCAAAACTTCCTTTTAATATAAAGTGCTAGCACTTTTATTAAAAAGAGTACTTTGTGCAAACTTAATCTTGATTAATTGACAATTAAAAGGGAATTTTATATTTTGTCGTATTCTCCCATCAAGCTTAGTTAATCAAAATTCTTGAATCCTCCCACATGGATTGATCTCCCTCAACACTCATCTCTACCTAACATCTTTTGCCTCTTAATATCCACCCTTCATTCTTGAGGAAATTCCTTTAATAGGAAATTCTTCCTTGGCTCAAGGATCCACTTCTCTTGCATTCTAGGTTCCATCTTCATCGTTGGTGAAGTCCACTTTGTTCGCATCTTGAATCCACTCCTCTTGCATTCTATTCTTAATCTTGATCATCTTGGTAATTTGTATTTGTGTATTCTTTCATTCTAGAGTAATCTTTTTATTTTGAGTTCCTAGTTCTTAGTTTCTTTCATTATATGCTCATAGTTCTCTTACATTCTTAGTTAGCTCATTCTCTAGTGTAATCTTGCATTGTTATCTAGTTTTTTTTCCTAGTACCATTGTTAATCTTGCATTCTAGTCTCATTATAGCTTTGTATTGCATTTTAATCTTTCATTTTGGAGTAGTCAAGTCACTAATCCTCCATGCCAATTTGATGAGCATTACAAAAGGATTAAACTCGCTTCAACTAGGAAGCAATAAGCTGATTTTGAGGGTTTAGTTGTTCATTTGATATGAACTCCTGTAGCTAAATTCTTGAGTTAATAGTTTATTTTGTGTTTGTTATATTTCAATTGAATACTAATATTTAACCACATAGTAAGGAGCACGCCTAAACAAGAAAATGTTAGTTTAAAATACATAGATACAACAAAGACTCAACACATCACCTCTGATTGAACTAAAATGGAAGCACCCAACTTCCATTTGATTTGTTCATCATGGATATTTATGGAAGTGCTCTCCAAACACAATGATAAGATCCCCAATACAAGCTCAAGTGATTTAAAGGCCTAGTTGCAAGCTAATGGAGATCCAAGATTATGCAAAAAACTAGTATGAGGAACTAGTTTACAACAAAAGACCCAAATGATGATGATGAAGATAAAACCCTACAATGATGTGTAAACTAATATTCATTCACCATTATATTAAGCATTATATTTTATCTAGATTCAAAACTAAGAACAATAAACTAAGATAAATTCTAAATGCTTATACAATTATAGAGCTAAATTAACATGATAACAACGCTAAAAAATGAGAGATGTCTTTTCTCTTGGAAAGGCCTCTATTTAAAGATTTTTGGATGAAGTAAGAGGGCTTGAATTAGGTGGCACCTATGTGGCATCCACATAGGAGCCACCTAAGGGACACATGGGCTAGAGGGGATGGCTATGCAAAATTCAACAAGTAGCCTTTAAGGTTTTGTGAGGCTCAAGATTGCTCACACGTGTGAGAAACTTTGGGGAAATGTGTGGGGGACAAGAAGGTGGTTGCATTTAAGGAAGTTGGGTGGCTTCTTTGGGATGGGTTGAAGTCAACGAAGAGATTTTAAGGCTTTGTGTGGATCAAGGTATGTGAGAAACTTTAGGGAAATGTATGGGGGAAAAGAAAGTGGTTGCATTTAAGAAAGTTGGGTAGCTTCATTGGGATGGGTTTTTTCACACGTGTGTGAGAAATCAATTACCACTAATGGGTTAGGAATCACTTTTTTAAGTGATATTAGGGAGTGATTAGGTGAGAGGGTAGGTTTAGCAAGTGAGGTGATGGGTGTAGACTAGGTTTTAGATAGGGATTTAGATTAGTTTAAACTACATTTAAATTAATCCAAGTTTAGAAGAATATTAAGATGTGGAGGGATTTAAATAAATAGCAATTTATTCAAAAAGGGATTTATGGAGGGACATGTATTAAAATAAGTTTAATACATTAGAGAGTGTGGTATTTAAATTAAATTTAAATATTTTAGATAATGAAACCAACTTAATTAAATAATTTTAATTAAATGGGTAGAGGAATATAACAATAATGATTAATTAACTAAAATTAATCATAATAGAACAAAGATTATTAATTAAATAAATTTAATTAATAGGAACAATTATTAGTCATCTACAATATGATATTACTAAAATTTCCAGTATATATATATTTAAATAATATATTTATTATATATTTCAATAATAAAATTTTAAAAATAAAAATAATATTTAATATTCCAAATATGTAATTAAATATGTATAAATTATATGTTAATAAATAAAATTACTTCAAATATATTTTTAATATCAACTTAAGCTTTTAAAAATATTATAGAAAAAGATGGCTCTGTGAAAACAGCGAACCTAGCGAACTCGCTGAAATCCTAACCCTGGAAACATCTGAGAAGAGAATAATAGGGTTAATCCAGTTCACTATGAAACTCATTTTTCAAAAGAGTTCATAGGTTGGGCTCCCTCTCCATCAAGAAAGGCCAAATCAAAATGGGAGCGGGTAAAGTCAAGGAAAACTAGGAACATAGAAAAGGTGACTTCTAGAATTAGCAACATAAAGAATAGGCTATGAGTTATACCTATGACATCCCATACTCTGATATTTTCTTCTGGAGCTAACCAAATATCCTTAGGGTGGAAACATCATCAACCTGTAAACCCTAGACTAGAACTAATCCCTTCTAGCAATAACTGGCTCAAACCTTTGCAAAACAAGATAGAGTGTTCTATAAAACCGGCCTCTAATGTCAAACATTTTGGTATTAATACATCTTCCTAAAACCCTAGGGAGATTAATTTTAGAATCTCCATAAAAATGGCCTATTAATAGCCCTAGGATTTTCAAGAACTAATTGTGGAAGCAAAACCAAGCAACAATCTGAACTGAAAAGGGCCCTACTAACCCACCTCAACTCAAGAAAAACCCTATGCACTCTAAGGATCAGTTAATAATCAATATGAATAATAAATACACAGAGGGGTTGAAAAAACATTTTGAAACCCATGGTCTTTTTTCACGTTGGCGATGGACGAATGCCCAAATTGAGGAAATCACCAAATGGTTCCAAGAAACTTTCAAGGGCAAGGTAGGTATTACTATCATGTTTGATAATTTATTATTTATTGATTGTTTGGATTTATCCATAAAAACATATTTTCTAATAAGAAAATATTCATATTTTAGAGGGTATAAGTTCCATTTTTCAGAATGGTTTCCTAATTTTAACTCTAGCAAAATTGGAAAGATAGAAATTACAAGATTGATAAAATTACCTAATTTACCATTAGAATTAATGTGAAGTGTGATTTTAAAACATATTCGTAATAAATTAGGTAAATTTTTAAAAGTAGAAGACAATTTTTTAGCACACTTTGATGTCATTATTACAGTTAAAATGGATATCAAAACAAAAATCCTTAAAACTATCAAGCTAAACATTGAATATGAATCTTATATAATCAAACCTATTTTTTGTGATAACCCAGCATTGGGAAAGAGGTATTTTGAAATCCCTATTTCCCCTCTTCCTGTGATATCAATCCCTCATACGAGGATTAATATCAAATTTATTGAAACTAAGGGAAGTTTTATTATTGAAAATTTTCTTGAGCACAATCACTTTCAGGGTCAATCCATGAGTATGGACCCATCTCTACCTACAAGAATGCAAATTGCAACCAATATTTGAGTATGTCAGCACCAATTCTTAAGACATCCCAAGAACATACATCTAACCAGGATAAGTTGTCATGATCAAAGAAAGGACCTCAATCATCATAATGTTGTGACTAAATCTATACAAGCAGAGCTAGGAACATGTTTTGGGTCAGTTGATGAGAGGGGTGAGTGAAGCATGCCCCTCCTTGATGATGGAAATGATTTAGAATAAAGGGTACTGCCAGTAGAAGAAACTCTTTATGTAGGGATGTTATTATCATTTAACTCAAAATAGGATTGGGATGGTATCCTGGCATCCACTGACTAGAAATTTGAGAAGGAAAGAAGCATAAAACCTACAATTAACCTAGAGAGAGAAACTAATCTAGGAATGGAAGAGGGGGAATGGAGCATGGAACTGAATGATATTACTCCTAATGATGACTCAGAAAAGACTCTAAGCTCTCGGGCTATTCCTGATCATAATGGGGAAGAAATCTACTGAGTTGACTTTGAGGAGGTAAGTGATGAGATCCTAGAGGAGGCTATTGAAATATGATAGAAGAGAAAAATAATTAAGAAAGAGAGCTACTCATATCAAAGATTAAAGAATTGGAGGGCCAAAAAAGAGCACAAAAGGAATTTGATGAGGTAATAATTGAACTGGAATCTAAGGAGGATGATAAGGAAGTAGAAAGGTTGGGTATAGCTATAACGGGCTTCAGCAGAGAAACCCTTGATTGTGCTAAGACCAATAAAAAAATAGGATGAAAACCAACTTTCCAAACTAAGAAACAAGGATGCATTAGCAATGGATCAAACCAAAATCAATGAATTATTTAATGCAGGGAAGGGGAAGAGCCTTCCCATGGAGCCATGAAGTTCAACATGTGGAATTTTAGGGGTCTAAACACCCCTAACAAGAATAGAATACTAAAATTCTTCTTAACAACTATAAAACCTGACATATGCTTGATTCAGGAGACAAAATTAAGCAAAGATGAGTTAGAAGCTCTGAAAAATAGACTAGGCATTTGGGAAGTAGTTGGAGTCCCAGGAGATGGAGCTTCAGGAAGCCTAGTGGTCATTTTGGATCCTAGAGTTATCTCCTTCACAATCACTGGCAGCAAGAATTACTAGATAGGTGGATATATTAAAGGAATTAGAAGTACTTTAAGTTATATACTTATCAATGTTTATGGCCCTACCTTGAACCAAGACAAAATGGTAGGTTGGAGAGAATTTGAACAACTTATGGCACTATCATATTTGCATTATAGGTGCTCACTTCAATGCCATCTTGGATCCCAAAGAGAAATGGGGTGGCTCTGTAAGGATGACTACAACATCATACAACTTTAGGGAATGGGTTAGCAAGAAATTTCTAGCAGAAATCAAGATTGAGAAAGATGGATTCACATGGAACAACAGGAGATTGGGATTCACCAATATTGCAGATAAATTAGACGGATAATTTTTCAAAGGAAACTAGGCTAACTTTCCCTATAGTCTCAAGGTAGAGATAGTTCCATAGTTGGGCTCAAACCAGTACCCTATCCAACTTTGTATAATGGGAGACTCCCAACCCATGAGATGCCCTTTAAATTTGAGAAAATGTGGCTTAAGGATGAAAATATGATTAAACTAATTGAGAAATGGTGGAAAGAAACTTGGGTAACTGGATCTAAACTTTTTTGCCTAATTTCAAAAATGAAAATTATTAAAAGTAAATTATTAGCATGGAAGAAAGATAGTTTTGGAAATATCTTTGAGAATAAACTCAAATTAGAACAAGAGCTGAAAGATATTAATAAACAGGTTATTTAAAGAGGTGTGGAATTAGAACTATATTTAAGAGAAAAACAATTGAAAACCAAATATGAGGACTTACTATCAAAAGAAGAAATCTTTTGGAGATAAAAATCAAGGGAAACTTGGCTAGAGGTTGGAGATAGAAATACGAAATTCTTTCATAATAGTACTAAACATTAAAGGAATATGAACAAAATTACCAAAATCAAGGATAGCAATGATTCCTTGGTGAATGACCCAAAACAGATTGCGGACAAGGCTATTCAATAGTTTGAGAATATCCGAAATAATTTGGAAGGATCTAATCTCACCCATCAACAGACCATTTGAATAATATCCCAAAGATGATTTTAGAGGATGAAAATAGGACCCTTGTTGCCAAATTATCTAAATCAGAAATTGAGCTAGCTCTCAAAAAAATGCAACCTAATAAGGCCCCTTTTCTAGATGGTTCCCAGCAATGTTCTTCAAAAAATGATGGCATTTCATTGGGTATGAGGTTGTTGATGCATTAGAAGGGGTTAGAAACTCAGGTAACCTCCTTAAAGAATTAAACAACACATTCCTCACACTCATGCTCAAAAAAAAATCCTGATAACTTTGGAGATTTTTCCCCTATCCCACTTTGTAATACAATATATAAAAGCCTAACTAAAACTGTGGCTAATAGACTCCAAAAAATCTTACCTAATATCATAAGTGAGGAAAAAACTGGGTTTGTCTCCAGAAGATCCATACATGATGGAATAATTGTAGCCCAAGAAGTTATCCATTCCATCCATCATAATAAAAACCCCAGCATGATGCTTAAACTGGATATTAGTAAGGTCTATGACAAAGTAGATTGGCGCTTTTTATGTAAAACACTGGAATCTTTTGGGTTTGTTAAGCAATGGATTAACTTAGTTTATGAATGCATATCCACCCCTAAATATGTCAGTTATGGTTAATGGAATGCTAGAGGGATTCTTCATCATATCAAGAGGACTTAGACAAGGGTACCCCTTATCTCCTTTTCTCTTTATTATTATGGTTGAAGCCTTGGGAAGAACAATTACTAAAGCTAGGGAAGAAGGTAAACTCCAAGGGATTAAAATCACCTCTAACCTTGACCCCACTACCCATCAACAATTTGTAGCTGACACTATGTTATATGGACATGGAAGTATTGAGGAAGAAAAGGCATTTAAATCAATCCTTAAGTTCTTTACCAAGGCATCGGGTCAAGAAGTTAACAATTCCAAATCAGAAATCTTCTTCTTCAACATTGACCCTAACACTGAAAAGGAGATATACAATATTATTAACTTCAAAAAAGGGGATCTACCCTACAAATACCTAGGTCTCCCACTTGACAAGGGTGATAGATCCAATAAAATTTGGGATCTCATTGTCTCTAAGATAAAATAAAATTAATTAATTAATTAATTAAAAAAAACATAGTCTTGGAAAGGGAAGTGGCTCTCATCTACTGGAAAAGCAACTATGCTGAAATCAGTCCTCTCTTATATCAACTATCCTACATGAACCTTCCAAGGGAAAAATGGGAAGAGATTAACAAGGCTTTAAGGACCTTCTTATTGCAGGGGTCTGAGGATAAAAAGAAATTATTCCTAATTGCATGGGACAAAATACGCAGTCCTAAAGAGGAAGGAGGAATGGGTATTAAAAACATTAAGGAACAAAGTAAAGCCCTTGGGGCTAAACTGATTTGGAGACTATATTGTAATCCAAAACTCAGATGGGTGAAAGTTCTCAGATAAAAATATCTAAGAGGTCAGAAACCATCATCACTTTTCAAAATGACTAACCCTCACAAGGGTTCCAACCTGTGGAACTTTATGCTTAGTTCTAAATATCTTATAACGGAAAAACTCACCTGGAACCTAGGAGATGGTAAGCAAGCACTATTTTGGCAATATTCATGGGGGGGTTATGGAATCCTAGGGGAGAATCCAAGCCTAGAAAACACGAATAGAATTTTAGAAGATCTTTGGGGTAAATATGTAGCAGATTATATTGAATTCCCAAAGGAAGATATAAATCTTGGATGGAAATAGAAATCACTTGAAAAAATAAGCATTCCTGAAAATGAAAAAAAGGCACTCATTGAAATCCCTAATAAAAGGAATCTCTCCTTCAAAAAGGATGGGGATAGGTTGATTTGGGATGGCTCCAAGTCTAGACAATATAATACTAAGGATGGTTACAATCTATTAATGAAACAATAGCTTAGACCTAAAATAGATATATCTCTTAAATTATTTTGGGATAAGCATTGTCTTCCGAAAGAGAGACTATTTTCCTAGATAACCCTACAAAAGAAAATCCTCACAGCTGATAGGTTTATAAAGATGGGATATGAAGGGCTTAGTAAATACCCTCTATGTGAAAAGGAGCAAGAAATGGTTGATCATGTTTTGCTAAAATGTGATTATTCCTAGAAATGTTGGACATGGTTATGTAATCTTGGATAACCACTCTCCCTAATAACATTCTAAAGCTTATTTCAATGCTGACCCAGTTTACACAAACAGAGTATCTACAATTTTCTATGGACAATCACACATTATATTATGATTTGGGAATTATGGAAGGAAAGGAATAGATGAATCTTCAAAGATGGGAAAACAACTCATGATCAATTGATCAACAAAAAAGAAGCAATGGTCATTGAAACTACCAATAGTAACATTTATAATCAAAATAGGAAAGAAACTAGTATGTCACACTGGGATGAAAAAATGAGAAACAAATGGAATGGCCTTAAACTTCCCCCCCTTTGTTGGACTTGGGGATCATAAAGAGACAAACATTTCAATGGATCCTCCCTCAAAGAGGTTGGTTTAAGCTAAATTTTGATGGAGCATCCAAGGGGAATCTCGGGGATGTTGGTCTTGGTTGCATCATTCATGATTGGGAATCCAAGGAGATTGCTTTCTTGGGCAAACACAATGGTCAAACATCGAATAACAAGGTAGAACTCATGGCCCTAATAGAAGGTCTAAAAATATTCATTGATCTCAAAATAGATAAATTAGAAGTGGAGGGAGACTCAACAAATATTATAAATGCTCTTAGAAATGGCAATATGCCTAATTAGAAACTCAATTCCTTAATAAGTAATTCCCTAGGTCTTATTTCATCATTTAGTAAATGCACCTTTAACCATATCTATCGAGAAGGTAATATCAAAGCTGAAAAGTTGGCTAACAAAGGGGCCGATTACATAGCATTAACCAAGAGAAGCTAAAAGGAAATATCTGAGGCTTAATTTATGTTGGCACATAGGGACTCTCCTACTATCTTTGTATTCATACATGTATATATATGGAGATACATATATATATTGTTATATATTCACACACACACAGATATATATATATATATATATATATATATATATATATATATATATATATATATATATATATATATATATATATATATATATATATATATATATATATATATATATATATATATATATATATATATATATATATATATATATTACTATTTCAATACATGTATATACATATGCATAAATGATTACTCATAATTATATGCATATATTTACTCATATATTTTTAGGAATACATATATATATATACACTAAGTCCCTTTCATACATATAGGTATTGGATTGGAGTTAGGGGAACTATATGCTTTCATAAGTTTTGGCGGGCTTCTCTATCAAGACTATTGTTATAATGGAGTGAGTGGATAATTTATTTTTAACATAAACTCGATAGTCATTTATAAAAAAACTTTCATAGACAACATAAACTCAGCAAAAAAGATGAGGTTTCAATTTTGAGGTGTGCAAGGTGTGTTATTAGCTTAAAAGATGAGAACTATCAGTTTAATATGGGTATATGATTGATAACTTATATTTAAGATACACATATCACTATTATATTTATATGTTTGTATAGTGTAATTAGTATTTTATATTTTGTGTAGATGTACATTTTCTTTTCAGATAATAAAAAAATCTCAACAAACTTTCTCTCTTACAATATGTGTTATCTTTAATAATATAGCTTTATAAATAAAAATAATGTTTTCCCAAGTGTAATAACCTAGATTAACTAATTAGTGTTGACAACTAATTTATTATGATACTTAATCTATGCAAGTAGTTGCAAAGGGATAGGTGTGACCATGTGACCAAATAATGAATAATGTGTATGAAGATTATGAAATTAGTGATGTTTTGGAATCATGAAGTCAAGTAGTGTTTGATGTGCTTAAATATTAGGATATTTCATCTTGTTTCAAAGATAGCCTGCACATATGAAAATGGTTTGTAGCTTGAACACTTCATTTTTATTTTGCTGAATTTTCTTATACTTTTGCATTCTCTAGTACCTAGGATTGGGGTAGCTAAGATACCTTGGAGAATCATTGAAGGAGACTCTTCACCTAGGTTAAAACTCAATCTTAGACAAATAATGATGACAATACTTATTATCCATGCATATAAACTTATCACAAATGTGTTGATCTAGATTCATCTTAAAGTAGCAATTGAAGTCTTCTCTTTCCTAAATGTGAATGATGATTGAATAAATATTTTAGAGAATGACAATATGGCACATGATATAAAAAATGGTAGAGCAATAAATTGTATTGCACATTAAACCATTGTATAGAGTATAAAAAATATAACAATATATTGATTTATTTGACATAATATGTGTATTACACTTCATTTTCATTTATGGCCATTGATTTTTCTTGGAAATAATTTTCCAAAAACTAACTATTAAACTTAACACTAACATTTGTATATTTAATCTAATCTTCATAAAACTACCTAATTAATGTAATATTCCTACATTCCCCCTTTATTACATTAATCTAAACAAAAGATGGAACATTGCAATAGTTGAATATAACCCCACTTCTATAGACTTTGTTGAAATACCTTTAGTAATACTTCTCGCTAACTGATGAAACATTTGTTGACTCCATCAATGCATTCTATGATTGTAAATTTTATATATATCATAGAAAAGAAGGAAAGTTGAGCATAAACAATCCCGGGCCAACTCACAGAGCTAGATCAACAAAGATAAAGATCTTACCTTAAAAGCATCACAAAATCCAAGCACCTTGAAAAGAAACATTCATAAACTCTAGAAAACCATAGGTCACATAGAATGCTTAATACCAATTCTGACACCGACGTCCATAGATATATGCAATTCTAAAGCACCAAAGAGAAGATAATTAAAGAAACTATGATTATAATAATCTACAGGTTCAAGCGTTATGAAGAGACATAAAATAAACCCAGAGTTGTCCATGAGATAGAGCCAAAAAGTAAAAAACTAAGTCTAAATACCCTAGAACATATATATCCTACAAAATTTGGGCTAGATAAGTAGAGCTCATGAAAGCTACAAATTCTTTATAAGCAAAAAAACCAAAATCCTTAACCTAGAACACTAATATCTGAACACAAAATATCATGCAAATTACTAGAGCCAAGTCTTATTATTCTGTTGGACGCAGAGCTTCTATATCCTCAACAAAGATATTGGTCGTATCCATTCCTTCTGCCACTATGTAATCTTCAAACTAGTCTCTGTTAGTCGGGTTCCTAATTTGAAATAAATGCACGAGGAAGTCCAAATTTCTCACGAAGATAGGTGTTTGGGCCCAGAGTCCTCCCAAGTCTTCTGAAAAGAGAATTGGGTATGTGATAACATGCCTATTTATGATAATAAGTTGGTCATAATTCTTAGGGAAATGAATCGTAAGATCATTCCTGATATTCACCATGACCCTATTTAAGTCTACTAGGATATCTTTCTTTAAAAAGTTCCTACAAATCCTAGGCACCTAGACATGGTTGTTATAAATATGCATTGCAATATAAATGAGCATTTTTGGGATGTTTGGATTAGCCCTAAAACTATCCCTGCAATTGACGAATTGGTCGCCAAGACTTTTCAAAACCGCTCTCCAAACCACTTTGTTTTCAACATCCATAATATTCTTCACTCTATCCACAGTTACTTCTGTATCAAAGGCATCTTCCTATTCAGGCAACCAAGGTTAATTGGGGTCTCCATTAACAAGAAGCAAGGGTCAACAACAAAATGAACACCAGGATGGCTCCTGTGGAGAATAAAAAACACAGCTTTTTGAGAGTCTTGAAAGACATTCGAAGAAATGTGTAATTATGTGTCAGACATCCTCATTTAATGATTTAGAATGCCAACCGTGACATCATAAAGAGGACAATCTCTCTAAATATTAACACAATAGAAACAATTAAATGAAGGAAAATCATTCATCCCAAGGACCTATTAAGGTCTATTATAACTAGACTGAGAGTGATCTTATAATGATGTGAGATAAGTGATGAAAAGATCATCATACAATAACGAGCAAAACTCTAAACAATACTTAATGTTTAGCAACGTGGTCTATGTTTAGCGTTGTGTTTGAATGGGCTCTCTGGTTCCCACTCGCGCCCCTCCTTCAACTCCTGCAGCTCCATCTAGGGCTTTGGAGGCGGCTTCTGCTGAGGCGTCGAAGGATCTTGTTCCCCCTGACCCTGGTTTGGCACCGGCGATTGTGACCGTGGTGGCTCCCGCTAGGGTTCCAGCGGTGGTCCCTGTGCAGTTGTCTGCAGTCAACTTGTTGGCTACTCATACTACTGCTGCTTTGTCCGGCAATGTGACGCCCATTGGGGTTCTACGGCAATCTCGGCTCAGTTGCCAGCTGCTGCTCAGAAGGTCATTGAAGCTCTTGTTCGTTCTGCTCCGAAGGGCATTCCTCGTAGTGCCTTTCCTGTCAGCAACCATATCTCGGTTAGGTTGAATGAGGACATTCTCACTGAGATCGATGTGGCAGCCCCTATTTTTTTTGAGCATGGACTGATTTGCAAATTCAAGGGTTTCTAGCCCTCTCTGCTTGCTCTCCATTCTTGGATTTCAAAATTTTGGGAACCTCTAACTTCTGGTTCAATCCATATTTTCCCCATGGGTAAAGGCTTCTTTGTGGCAAAATTTGATAATGTGGATGATACACAGATTATTCTGTGTGAAAACTTCTTCAGCTGGGAGGATCATTTTATGCTATTGTTGAAGCCATGGCATTCTGATTTTTCTCCTTCTTAATTGTTTGATTTGCAACCAATCTGGGTTAGGCTGCCTAACCTTCCTCTCCATCTTTGGATTGACTCTATTCTGGAGACTGTGGGGGATGTGATTGGAGAAATGTTAATGGTGGATGAGAAATCTTCAAATCTTTTCCATTCTACTTATGCTCATATACTAGTGGATATTGACACTTCAAAAGACTTGTCTTCTGAGATAAAACTCTTTTCTCCTCAGGGCAGAAGCTGGATTCAGCAACTGGATTATGAAGGCCTCCCCTCCAAATGTAGAAGATGCTTTAAGACATGTCATGTTGCTTCTCAATGTGATCTTCAAAAATTTTAAAAAAATGCTTCATGGTTGAAGGGTGCTTCCTCCCAGCACTATACAGTGGAGAAGGTGTCTTGCCAACCCTACTGGAGTGGAAGTTGTTCCTGTCAGCCCTGCTGGAGTGGAAGTTGTTCCTATCAACCCTACTGGTGTGGATTCTAGTGTGGATGCTTCTCTTGCTAGAAGCCTAGCATGCTCTGCTCCTATTTTCGATTTTCCTACCAGTCTAGCTGGAAAGATCTCTACTGTCGATATTGGTGCCTCTATGCCTCTTGTTGGGTGCTTTTCGAATCCATTGCTGGAGGTTGTTTCTCTAGATTCGGATTGATGACAGAAGGCGGCAGTGAAAGTCAAAGATGGTTGGTTAACTGTCAAAAGGAAAAATTCTAAGAAATCCTCCTCAGCATTCGACATGACTCTCCGATCTCATAAAAAAGGGATCTCTGATTAGTCTTTGACCTTTGGCTAATCAGCGTATTGTGATTTGTGTGGCCTTTTGTTGAATGGACTGAACCGTCTCGAGTGCTAGTTTTGTTTTGTGTGTTTTTGAGGTGTCCGGTCCTATTTTTAAGCTGGACCGTTGTATTTATAATACTTCATTAGCCTTATCTTTCGAACCAGTTATGTAAAGGATTTCGGGCCCTTCAAAACCTACTTTTACCTTAATCAAAAGCATCATTTCAATGCCATTGTAATTACATATCTTGGTGCAATTGAAAGCCAAAAACTTTAATGTGTATAATTTTGAACATTGAACTTAATATAATTCAAATTTATTATCCATTTGTTTATATAATGATGCTTAGACATAAAAAGAACCATCCAATTGTTAGTTAAAAATGACTTACAATAACATTAAATCTGCATAAATCACAATATTAGCGTCATAAATCACAATATTAGTGAAAACCCCCTACATTACATCATCGATCCTTGGAGCTTGTTTTACACATTTGATATAAACTTAACTTTTTAGGCAACTTTGACGTCGTTTTAGTTACAACCTTTTAAAGGCAAGAGTTGGGCTCTTATCTCCTTGAGATATCTAGTGTCGAATGCAATAGGTTAAATGTTCTTAGGAACTTCGACTAAGCTTCCATGTATTAGTACATTGGGGTGGCAAATTCACCATGGCCTACCTATGTGTGTAAAAATCATGATAACCATCCAAATATACTGACCTCGGCTCAATGTCAAATTCAACCCATTTTGATTAATCATAATCGCTTGTATGTGTTTCAACGCATATATATTACTTCAACCTCTATTTTATTGTCACATTGTTTTTACCGTGTTCAACTGAGATATAAACGTAGAATAATAGAGCTCAAAGGAATACCCACCCAAAGTCTCTAGCCAAATTGCGCGAAGAGTGCGAAGAACCATTACAGCTTGATTCATGCCCTTCAAAGGTTAAAGCATTGAGATGCTTCTTCAATACTTGGATCAGTGTGTATGGGCAAACTTGTTCTTGTTACATGAGACTGTCAAAGGACTCGTGTTTTTGGAGTTGAAGGTTGAACATCTCAAGGGGTTACTTCGCTAGTTGTCATATTCTCCTTCCTCAACATGAATTTCAAACAATGCCCAACTCTCTGAAAACAAAATGATATTTTGAAAATTCGGTTTCAACATAAAGACTTCTGCTCCTGAATCAAGAAGCCAGAACTTCTTTGTTGTTAATATAAAACCCTCGAGAAAAAAAAATATAGAATTGGGATGGAATTTCCTAATCACTACTAGTTGATTGTAGACTTGTTTCATTTTTGGCTTTAATTTTGCAAGTAGAAAATTCAAAGCAACACCACCCACAAGAACTAGTTACTGATCGTTGGCTTAGTGGAGCCCAAATGGACCTGAACAAATAATTATAGTGATGGACGATTTAAGCCCAAACGGCTCATCATCCACAATTGATTCAATTAAAAAATTTATAAATTACGTCTCCTTGTAAAATGTCATCTGCAGCACATAGCAAGACAGAGCACCTGTCTAATGAAACGTCTCACGGATGAGGCAAAAAGAAAGCCTCGGATGGACCAAAGGACTAGCATGTTTCAAACTTGACGCTTTGTAGCAGCGACAATGATCATGGTCGCCTTGAAAATCAAGTATTTCCAGGACTTGTTTACAACCGCTGCACACCAGCAACATAAGCATTTCTTGAATTGCATTTTGAAGTGGTACATAGGTATGGCGCTAGGTAATCTCCATACAAAATGGGCTAATAAAATTTAAAAATTTGGAGAAAATCTACAAAATGTCAAGAAAACACTTTTTTAAAGCAATTTTTTGTGGATTTACAATACACAGGATGCAGATCATGAAGAAAAATGCTGAAATTTTCATAAAAATCCGTATTGTTTTTCGCATTTTCAAAAGTGCATTTTATATGGAGGATAGCAGTGCAAAAAATTATAACATACAGCAGGTTTACAGTTTTTTTTGGCATACAGCCACAATAAGATCTCTTCAGCGAATTAGGCAAAAGATGTTTTTGATTAAATGCTTATTGGCTTCAACTGCCTTCCTCAAGGAAATGCCGTCTCATGATATACAACAATTGCCACATACGCAAAGTTTGGACCTACTGACAATCTTGAATGCTTTTTTAATAGATAGAACTTGTAGGTGTGGAGCCAGTTTCGCCAATCTTGTGGCAATTGGTAGATCGAATATTCATTTAATGCGAGTACAAATAATTTAGACCTAATGCCAGTAGTAATTATAGTCCAAACAGATATATACCCATAAATTTGGGTAAAATACAAGAACACAACTTTTGACTCAAGATGCCGTTAAATGTTACTACAGTAAATTGAACATATGCAAAATAAACTTGCTTAAAAGGTTTAAGGGTTTGAATTTTAAGAAAATATGATTGGCTTGTGTAAGAGCCTATCTAACCTTTTAGCTTTATCTACGTCCGTCCTCTTAACCTATATAAGCATACCTCGCTCATTAAGCTTTGTCTGTACATCCTTTAGTATGTAAGAAACGACCACCATTTTCCTCGTCTTTTTAAGAACACTCGGACAGTGCCAACGATTGAGTTAACAAACTGATAATGGATTCTAAATTATTTGAATTTTACAAGGTAAATATTTTTTGCCAATCAAAATATAAATATATTTCAATAACCAGTTCACCTGATTGGATGTACCATTATTTTTAAACGGCCATTATAATTTCCAACTGGTAGAATGCTTTACCAGTGAAACCAATTTCTGATAGTTGGTATTAAGGAAATTACCAGCATATATTAGCATAACTTACATAAGAATATGAATTAAACAGCTTGCACTTACAGTAATGAGTTTCAAGTTATAAGCCAGAACCCATGATATTCGCACTTGAACTAACCATATTGGCAAACAAAATTGACCTTCAATTCACTGTTTTGGAAATATATTAAATGCCGGATGATGACTTTAAGAAATTATGACCTAATATACTACTGACAAACAAGAATTAAGGCAAATTTCGAACCTCCAATAAACTGAATGCACAGCCAGCAGCTAAATATCAGACGATCCATGCAGGGCAAGAGGCAGATCCCAAGACATTCAAATTGTGGTAATAGTTTTCTTGGTAGTAAATTCAGAACCCAATTCACTACATTCAGTAGCATTTCAAACAACTAGACACCCAACTTGCCAGGCTAGATTTAAAATATAGTGTAATTTATCGTCAACTTCTGCATAAATGACCTACACTTGAGATTTAGGCAACATCTTCTAGTAAAAACCATAGTTAACATGATAATTCTTTTTAGTAAAAGCCATCAAAGATCATGATCGAGGCCTATAAAATGCAATATCTTATTATTATAAATTTTGAAAATTAAATACAAGGCCAACTTGACCAAATTATCATCTGATGAAACAAAAATGGAATTCTTCCCTACCATTCTAATCAAAACAGATTATATGTTTATGTGCACAGAATTTTCATTCCTAAAATACTTAATGAAACTAACCCTAAAACCCTATAACCATGAAAGAAAGTGCAAGTGGCAACCAATTTCTTCAACGTGAACTTCACAAGAGAAAATCTAAGAACTGCAGCATAAGTCAAAAAAAATCTCAAACACGAGAATGTAGAAAAGATGGAAGATCCTAGGCGAAGAAGAGAAAAAATGAGAAACAAAATGATCTGGAAGAAAAAAGTTTAGTTGTTTCTAGGACAAATGCACAAAAAAGGGTGAAATAAGGCGTGCCAGTTAAAAGATAAGAGTATTAAGTGTAAAGCTCAAATCCTTTTATACAGGTTGCTTTTCGACCACATTGAAATTGCAACTGCTAGGCTGGTTATCATCAAGAAAGTCAAAACATGCAAACCAAAACCATCAAAGACAATACAACCTTCAGATGTTGCAAATTTACAATCAAAACCAAGTCAGTAACACAGGTGATGGTTGATTACACAGAGCTGCCACAGCAATAAATAAAAGTTGAGATGCAGGCATTCCAAAATATAATGGAGGGCTTAAAAAAGGTCCACAAAAAGTAAACGAAAAATCAAGTTGTGCAAGTAAAGCAACAGCTATGAAAAATACAAAATGTTAAGCAGAAAGAGATGCAAGAAACATTGCCAAAATAATAACCATTAGAAAAAGCAACCAAAGCTTAATGCAATTTTTAGACCCCCAGCCTACTGTTAGTCATATCTTAGCATCTACCACTGGCCTATTTAAGTAATGCGCTGAGAATCCATATCGGTAAGCCTCCAAAACCTGATAAAATAAACAATACTATTAGTTTCTTTTATAATCCAACAAATTCAATACTTTTAATTAAATACTTAAAATGCTCATCTCACCATTTATGTTGTTTCCACAGCTTCTACAGTCTCTAGCTTTAACTTTTTGTTTGCTTCTGCTGTGTTTCCATCTACTGCTGGAGCAAACCTTTAGGAAACAGAAGAATCATAATATTTCTCAACCACTTTGTAAGAAATCCCTGAAGTGAGCTAATATAATAGAGTTTCTTTAGCAAAATACTACAATCTTATCAAACAATTCTTATCTGAAGGCACAATCATTTCCACGGAACCACAATTGAACCAGATTTTACCTCGCAGCCCTTGCTTTTCTCTTGTTATTTTCCGAAGAGTCTGATTTCGCATCAAGTCCAAATCTAGCTAGACGTGCTTTTTTCTTTGCTTCATCATCAGCAGCAGAACGTGGAGAAAGTCCAAATCTGTCACAAACTCACAATACCCTGCTTCAGAATAAACCCATCCAACCAAGAAAAGATGTACACATATAAGCGCACAGAAACAATTGACCAGGCAATTATCCAGTCAGATGTTAAATATCAGAAAAAGGGGAAGATTTAGAAAAGAACAAACCTCTCAGCTCTGGCTTTCCTTCTCTCTTCCTCCGATAATTTTGTGTCACCTAAACTTGGTGAGTTTGGCTTTAGGCTGCCACTTGGTGACTCACTAAATCTGCTCCAAAATAAACCAAACAAAGGTAGTTATTAGAGTATGCTATTTTAACATCTTGGGTCACAAAATTTACATTGAACTGCCCAATTTTAAGTACCTGAAATAGAAATACAAAGATCTACAAAGTAGATAATATAACATACTAAAGTTAACCTCCCCAGTGATGACATGTTGTGATCGGCTAAAAACACACAATTAACAATACTGATGTGGCATTGAAGAGATTAATTCTGGTTTATTCTTAATTCTAAAGAAATGAATTGGGAAAACTGATTTCCCAATACAATGCGTTAATATATAGACCTATGAATCTTAACAATTTCCCAATACAACGTATTAAAATATAGACCTATGAATCTTAACGATTTCTCAATACAATGTATTTATGGACCTATGAATTTTGAACATATATAGATTTCCCAAAAAAATGTGACTACTAAAAAACATAGGCAGGCAGCCTAAACAATTGGATACAAATAACGCATAGCTTATCTTTTCTTGATAAATTTCTGATAAGGACCTTTTGTATTCATGTGCATAAATCCTAAGTTAAAACTGTCTCCAAAATTATATACTACGGTTACCATGATTACTTACTGTGTTATTTTTAAGTTGCCTATCGCAGTAGGCAATCCACTGGACACCACTTATGGGTGTAAGTTTCCACCCCTTGCCCGCCTTGGGTTCTCTATTTTCCAAGTGAGAAAGAACCTTGCTCCTTCACACCTCCGGCTTGATATATCACCATTTGCACAGAGTGGATTTCATCTTAGTTCCAAGCCCCAATCCTACCACCACTTTTTCATTTATGCAAGACAGTTTAAGTCAATTGCTATTCAGAGTCTATTTTAGTTGTCTCACCTCATGCTATCAATCAGTTGGTGTTCACATGTCTAGCATACAGCATACTTGGCATTTGATGAATGCCATTCTAGAAATGTAGCTGTAAGATCACTTGCTCAAATGATAGGTAATGAGGCATCTAGCAAACCTGGCCCATTGTTTGGATAAAAAAACCATGAACCCATCTTTTCTGCTGAACTTCCAGTGCCACTTACAAGTTATATTCCCCAACAGTTACAAGCATTAATTGTTCAAATTGATCAATAAAAACATTCCACATTCTATACATGGATGTGTAGCAAATGAGTCCCCATATAGGCATTACCATCCACAGTCGCAATAATTGTGACCACTTCGCAATTACAAATATTGTAAAATCTTCAAATATTTAATAGTCCACATGGTTTACAGCAATTATCTGCATGGAAACTGACTTGCTCTCTGATTTTGTGAAAGAGGAACCACAAGGAGTTAAATTTTTGAACATCCACAAACTCAAAAGAGCCAGTATCTAGCATTTATGATGATTGATTTAATCTAAATTGTAACAGGTAATTTGTGAAAACTGGTTCCTAAAAACTAGCTTAAAATTGTTCTCTTTGATGCTACCCATTGGCATATGTTTGTAATGGGTTCCCAATAAAAGGAGCCTGACTCTGCAATCTGATCACTCATTCTTTTGATAGATCACAGAGTGTGGCCTCAAATATCAATTGAGAAAGTTCAATTTATACCAGATATTTCTTTTGTTTAAAGATCATGAACAGTGGAAAGCTTAAACCTCTAAAATTAACACATGTTCCAGGACCAACTAAAAAGACCACATCACAAGATAAGGAGCAAAGATTCTGTGTGGGTAAAACAAGTACCCTTTTATATCATGAACAAAACCCTAACAACATCAACATTAATACACAGACAAAAAAATGCAATTCAAACTTGCCAGCTTACTAGGAGATTCGCTCTCCTCTCAACTATCAAGCTCTCCACATATCCCAGGTAGTCTACCACACTATTTATCTGTGGCCTAAGGCCTTCCCCTATATTTCTAGTAAATTCAACATCCAATTTAGGTAGAGTGAGATATGCCAGGTGTCAACGAAACCATTCAAGAAAATAGTCTAATCAAATTGAACCCAAATGGGTGATTCATGCATGTTCACATAAATCAAATTCAGAGTAAAAGATCCATTGATTAACTCAGCCAACGAGTTATAGACATGAATGTTTGGTTGTGTTCGAAATCAAACCCCATTTATACTGCTGACAAGGGGAAAGCCATCAGCCAAGGACTTATACGAGCAGTCTTGGCCCTAGCACAATTATCTAGCGATGGCATTCGAGGTCTATCTCCAATTCTCCCCTTTATCCAAAAACAAAGCAATGCTATGTTATGTAGTAAAAAGCCTCTTTTATGTATAGATGCATCACATTCCATACCCTATGAGAGTTAGGTTGCCTTCCTATCTTCCACCGAAAACTATTTTTTTCATTTTTAAAGAATCGGCTTATATTATATACTTAGATCATCCAGAAAACAACAATGATATACAAGCAATTAAGTATATCATGGATCAAATTTTTACAAAACAAAAGGTATAGGAAAACAGTTAATCTAACTAAAATAGTACTAAATAAGATACAAATGGCATTATAATATACATAAAATTCAATCATAATCTAAGACAACGATGATGATGAAATGGCAGGCACTTCCCTTAATTCAGTGAAGCTGACTTTTGTATTACCAAATGAAACAGCAGTTTGAAAGATGCTAGGCTGCTAGCAGTTTGTTGTATAATAATAAAGGCAAACTGATTTGTTACCATACACAGGCATAGCTTGCCACTAATAATGTGGCAGAACCTACGTGCATTGTTTTCAGTCATCAAATTTGTCAACATCTTCAAGGAAACTTGATATTGTGAATTTGTGACCAATGAGTTGCAAAAGCAGTCAGACAAAAGATGGCAACTTCAACGGGAAAAGCCTTTTCCATTTGGAACAATTTACCAGTTTAAAGTTAAAGCAATGCGCATGCAATGCTAACAGTGCTGCATATCACATGGCATCAATAGAAGTAAGTCATCTTCCAAATACAGCACTTCAATGCTTTATCAGCTTGAAGCGCAAGGATTTCCCCAATGCATCAATTACAAAAGACCGACTATGTAGTAATAAATGAGAGCTTGGGGAATGGCAAATTTTCAGTCTGAGATCATTGCACCATGTCTCTCGCAATATTAAAAATTTAACATGCAGTTTATACCTCTGCAACCCAAAAATGGTTTGATTGCTCAAACTAAGTATATATGTTCTGTTTTTTTACCTTACCTGGAAATCAACTGGGGGGTACCTTCACCTTCTTATTATGCTCACAATTTATGACAGAATGTGGCGAGCTTCATTACATTTATGTAGCTTTGACAATTGAGAAATGTCTGCAGTCCCAGGGCTTTCATGCTAAAGCATGTCCACTTGAATGCTTTAGTTCTGCAATAATTTTCTTTTTTTCTTTTAGATAGCGGACTAATTTTGTATTCTCTTGTAGATAGCAGATAGTCATCATACAATATGGGCTTAACCATAATGGCAGGAAATTGTTATATAGGCTCTTTTCAACTTTGGCGGAGCCCTGTGACAGCTTTTTTGATGGACTACAATGTTTGTTGGTTATGCACAAAAATAGTTTCTTGACAACCTATGCTCATATCATGCCATCTTGCATCAAACATGAAGATTATAGTAGATAATTTTGCAGCACCTGAGACATTCTCAGACACAACTCCAGCTGACTCTTATATGCCTTGTTCTCAGTGGGATTAAGATAATCAATAAAGTCGCTTAGCATTCTATGTGACTGTTCTATTAACAACTTTTGTAATGTCCCTTTTGTGAAATAGGATTTAATAATAAATAATAATATTAAAATTAAAATATTATAAAATTATGATAAATGAATAAGAAAATAAATATAATATAATTAAAAGATGATAAAGCTTAATAGAAGGTCAAGAAGAATGTAATGAAGAGTTGTGACTTTTTCGAGTATACAATTTCTATTAGCATGCTGAGTTTTATAATGTCCCCTTTTGGAATGTACCTGATTTTTGCCCATAAATTACAATTTCAACTATACAACTTATTTACAAAGAGTATTCTATAAATAAATTACTAACAGCAAGTAAACTTAGAGCAAATTAGAATTAATTAACATTAACCACTATGAGCATAAACAATCCCTATTGAACACAAAGTATCCTAAATACATTGGACCCATTTCACAGCCAATCATATTAAGGATTCAATGGTACAGTATTATAGAACACTGAGAGACTGTCCTGAATTAAGACCAAGAGCGCAGAACAACCTTCCAAGTCATTTTGACCTCTTGGCAAACAAGCAAAGCAACTTGGGGCAGTCTACAAAATTGAGGGAACCAGTACTGCTACATCTCCCTACCATACGTTTCACGTCAATCCTTAATATGATTGCTTGCTGAAATCAATTAAATGTTTGATACTAATTCTTAATGTATTGGCAAATTAATCCAATAAGTGAATCAAAATTCTTGACAGATTTTTAAACAAACAAAATAGCTAATATATCAATCCATATTGCATACTAAGTACTAGATATCTGCATTTTCTCAATTAATCTTCCAAGGGTCAAAAATCTCATTCTATTTCCTGTTTTTCCATTTCATTTCTTGATGCCTTCAAATGGATTGGTCCCCCCCCCATATCTTCCACAGTGTGAAGGGTCATAAGTTCATAACCCTTCGTCTTTTACGAGATGCCTCCTTTCCATCTTTGCCTTTCTATTGTACCTTTTCATGGTTGGTTTCTTTTGCATTATGCCTTTTCATGGTCAGCTGCCATTGTATTGAGACCTTCAGGATCGGCTATCTATATGTTGTGCTCTATCTTGATCAGCTGCCGATAGGTTGTGCCCTACCTTAGTCGGCTGTCCTATGTATTGTGTTTTTCATGATTTCTGGGCTTAAACGAAATTAGTATTAAGGATTGCTGCCCAATAACAGTCTTATTTCAGTGCCCAAAGTTTCTGGTATTCAAAGAAGTGATAACAATACCAATTGAATTGACATTTTTGAAAGAAATTATATAAAGATTTAATCCATGAGTTAGTGATACTGTGTTGAAAAATTGGATTCATATATTATACATCCTAAACCACACACCAAAATGTATATTGTGATATACTATGACCACAACAACTTAATATTGTGAATCTTTAGAAATGATATGGGAAGGGGGCTCTAGTTTAATTCATTTAGTCGGGCATTTGAGTTTGGAGAGAGAATGGCGCTGCAGAACGTCTTCCCTGAGTTGAGTAATATCAACTTCGCCAATATGATCCTCTGGAATGAAATTGCCAATCACCGAGACACATCCATGGTGCTCGCTCACTCACATTATTATCCCCCATTTTTTGTTGCTGTGTGCACCTGGATGCTCACAGGGAGCGCATTTTCTCCATGTGCGTGCATCCGGATGCACTTGTGAGTATCCACACACACCCCACCTCTACATCCACACCCAGACACACCCGAATCTGGAGGCAGGGGAGGGGTGCACGAATCCGGTAACTATGGTTTAAAATATAACCAAGTAGTAAGATTAAACAACAAAATACCTGATATAAAACTAAAGTTACATTGCATGCCTGAGATAAAATTGATATAAAATTTCAAGTGAACTCCAAATCTAAGTGTCACTTTCCAATACAGATACTAGACAAACCAAAAATGGGGTCTTTTGCATTGAAATTTGAAAAGGGCAAACACAATATTGTGTTCAATACAACCCAGTTGCACTGGGTTCACACATGCGCATGCACACCCGCACATGCACACCCACACCAGCACCTGCACCTGCAGTGAAAGTCTTTTGCATCGAATTTCGTAAAGGACAAACATGATATTGTGTTTGATACAACCCAGTTGCACCAGTTTGTAACAAGATAAAACAGTGACATGTTCATGATATTTAAAAATGCCACACATATCCAAGGTATATGGGATGAACACCCTTGTGAAAAGTATTGCATGATCTGTATAATAAATAGCAGGACAGAAGGTGGTACAATTGAAAAGACTGAAGTGCAAACTAGAAAAGTGGAAAAGCTGAGGCACCTGAACCCCCAATTCTATGATGTTAAAATATCAGCATTAAATTTTGTTTTTGTATGATAAAGCCCTAAAATAAACATTTAATTCATAAAAGGATGATTGCTTTTGCATATCATGTTCTTTACTTAACAAGGCAACTAAACTACACATATTAATACAATTTACCAAGTGGTTCTGGTGGAGTGGTAATGGTAGACACTGTATAACGGCACGACAACCCTTGTTCAAATTCGCACACCAAAATAAAATGGCCCATCAGCCAAGTGCTAAGATTGTATAAATCAAAATGAAACAAACATGGACTAAGGAATTGTCATGTGATGGCAATGCTAAACACATCTATGGGCATAGCGCAAGTTCAAATTCTCCCATCACAATTAGATGGCCCTTAATGCCAAGGGTGATGTTGTAATATAACAGGCATTAGTCATATTTGATATTTTAATGAACTTTTAGAACACTTACACACTAATATGAGTACCATTCACAATAATCATTCATCCAGAAACGCAGAAGAAGAGGTACCAAAGTGTCTTTAAAATAATGGAAAGCAAAGAATACTTATCCATATCTTTGAACACACAAATTTTCCTTGAAGTACCTGGCATGCTTAGAGATTTATGTAAAACAGAATAAAATATCAGTTGTTCTGACCTGAAAAGGAAGATCATTTGTCGGCTCCAAGCTTCATACAACAATATACCTAAAAGGCTAGATGCATCAAAAAAATGTTCCTAAATATTATACAAAAGATAGCACTTAATTAAACATTGGGTGAGGATATGCAAATATGAACTTTGTAATTCTCTATTTTTTGAGCAAAGCCTAGTTTTCTTTTGGTTGTTAGGTTCAAACGGCAAACCCAATATTCACAAAAAGTTTGAATCGCATGTGCGGCTTAATAGATGATTTATTTCAATTAATTTTACTAAAGAAGACCTCAATTTCACCTAAATGTTCAGGCTCAGAATGTGAATCCCCTCAACGAACAAGAACACCCCAAGTAGTGAAAGCATCGGAGTCTTTAAAACAGAACTTCAGACTTAAATTCTCGTCACCCTTGATAAAGTGTTAAATTTGGATAAAATATTACATAACGTATATTCCCTCATACAATGTGATGAGTTCTCATTGTAGACACATTGGAAGTTTCATAATATAAAGCCGCCGATTAATCCTAGTGAAACAAGATTGAAGCGTTAAAATTTCATAAAGTATTGTTAATACACTAGTTGAGAGGCATAAGTCCACGAGGAATAATAATCTTCCATCCTCGCACAACAGTGTTCAAAATTTAATTAAAGGGCAGAAGTTAGACAAATATAGTACCCGACTCAAAAGGCGCACCTACCTAGCAAAAAACACAAGTCCAAGTGCAGAGTGAATTTGACTGGAAGATATTCGTGACATCAATGCCGAAGCTTGACCCACAAGGGAAGATTTCCAAGTGAAAAGAAAAAAAAATGAAAACCCTCAAGAGTATAAAACGGGAAAACTTACCAAATCAAAGGAAAAGTAAAAGCGCAAGGCTCCTCACTTAAAATGAAAATGCATGCGTAGCCGCATGGCCAACCGAGAAAGTTAGGGTGAACATTTCCATAAAATTGAAACCCTAAAAATAAATTGAGCTAAAAATAAAATGAATAGATACATTTTGCAAGAAAATTTACCTCGCAGCTCTTGACCTACGCTTCTCCTCCTCCGTCAACTGCAACGCCAAACCAAACCTCTCTGCACGTCGATGCTTCTTTTCCAAATCCGTCAAGCTCTCCGCAGTGGTCGTTGTAACTCCAGCGTTATCCTTCCCGTCATTTGACGTTTTCTCAACGGCCGCCGGCTCAACAGATATCGCAGCCTCACACTTATCAGGGCTCGTAATGCTTCCACATGAATCTTCTTCTTTCGTAATTGCAGTGCATTCGGGTTCCTGTTCCTCCTTAACTGATGCATCATTACAATTTATCTGTGCGTCTTCTGACGGAGGCGTTATTTCTGCTAATTGTGGCTCCGAGGGCTTGGCTGCACCATTTTCCGGCAGAGAAGAGGACTTTTCCAGCCTTTCAAGTAAGGAAGGCCTTAAACCAGAGGTGCTCAGACCCCTTCGAGAAAGCTCGTCTCGCAGCTCTTGCACCTTCATTTTCTTCCACTCTTTTGGGACATCCGCTGCATTTTCCTCCTTCGCCATTGCCGGTAAAAATCACAAGAACAGGGCACCTAATTGTCGAAGAAACTGTCTGCTGTAAACAGTAGAGCCCTGGTAAGAGCCAAGAAAAAACCCTATAACATGCATGCGGGAGTTAAGAGGTTTTAAATAAAGAAAAAAGCGATAAACGAAGAGTCAAGACCGTGTCTGTTGGTTGCTCCCTTGCCCGCGTTAAATGCCAAAAAAGAATTGGAGATGCTCGGAGTCCGTGTATCATAAATTAAGATAGTTTCCTTTTATTTATTAGTATCTCTCTTTACTTGGTTTTTTCCCCAAAGTCTCAATTTAGCTCAACCTAGTAGGACGACTTGAGGTATTCACTAGGCCAAAGGATTTAAGGGAAGAGCCCTAGTAATCAATGGAAATTTTTTCAATAATTGTACATTTTAAGTACATCAATAACATATGTATTCATAGTTCATCATTTTTTTTTAACTTATTTGGTTCATAATTGGTCTACTTGTGCACTACTATTGGGATATTTGTATAGACTCTTAGGACATTTGTTCAATAAGTACTGGCAATTTTGAGTGTACGGTTTATTGGTGCATCTTTAAGTAGGTATTAGGCGACACTTTGAAATGGTCACTTTTTGACTCCCTGATGCTTAACAATTTCCACGGGGAGCTTCTTTAATATTTTTAAAGTTGTCAACTCGCATATGAAGACAATAATATAAAAGTCATTGAAATCTGATATATACTTTAAGCTCTACATGTGAGCGAAGTTAACGACAAAGGCTATTGAAACGTTTCCCTTAAGTTGGGGTTTTTCAAAAAAATCATTGTGTTGTTGAGAATTTTCACAAATATTTTAAAGCTAGTGGTCTCATAAATTTAGGGCAAGTATATTGTGGTTGCTTAGCTTGTTTTAGGTGTTCAATTTTTTAAAGAGTAATTGTGGAGCTAGTAGTATTATAAATATTCCATTTTGTTGTATTCTCGAAAATAAATAGAATTGCTCTTATTCAATTTTTGTAGGTAAAATTTGGAGGCAAATGAAAGGTGGGAAAAAGTTTATAGAGTCACCTCGTATTTTTCTCAATCCAAAGTATCTTTTTCTAAGGACTATTTTCAATCCCTAACCATTAGTTGCTTGCTAAAATAGGATAGAATAGGGAAAGATTCTAAACTATCATTTTCTTACAATTGTTAATTTGTATGAGAACACTTTTCTCACAATTTTATATTTGCATGGGAACACTCTATTTGCTTAAGCGTAAAATGCACTTAAGTAGTTGCATGGGGACAATGAGACCTCCTACTCCTTTAAAATAGATTTTGAAGACCCTCGTAGGCCCCTAGCCTTAAACAATTTATACATCACTAATTAAAAATGATTGTGACAATTGTTAAATAGTTAATTTATATAATATCATAAAATAAGGGTAAAATCCTAAAAATGGGGCTTCCAAAAAAAAATGTATGCTTTTGAGATTTTTAGGATTGATTTAGAGTAGGTGGCCCCATTAATATTTATTATTTTTATATTTATTTCAACATAGTAAATAAATATAATTTAATAATAGTGGGAATATAAAACCCTATATGATTTACAAACATAAAAAATTGACTAAGTTGGTGGGGCAATTTCTAGCCCCACAAAAATTGTGCTAGCTTAAATTTTGAACTAAAAATAAGGGATCCTATTGCTAAGGAAAATATTCTTTTTAATTGTCTAGTATTTTTTTTACATCATGGGATCACTTGCTCCTTTAAAATGGATCCTAAAGCCTCACTATTGGACCTTATTCTAACTATATTTAGTTTTCAAAATGACAACAAATAATTGATTTTGATATAATTTTAGAATAATTTGTTTTAGTTTTATGACAATCTCAAAGTTTAAATTGATATTAAAAAAATGTGTAGATTATTGTCATGTTTTGTATGTTTGATTTCACATTTTGTTAATTTAATTTGACATATAAAATAGATTTGAATCACGTGGAACTAATCCTACAAAAAGTGTAGCTAAGAATTTGTATGTCTTCATTTATTATATTATTAAGAAGTCAAGGTGGCACCTAGATAAGTCATTGAGAAGATTGCTTACTAGATCATTGAAAGGGTTCTCCAAGGTCAAACCCCTTAGTGAATTAAACTAATCATGGTAAGAAAGATCAAATATAGTATTCACAAACATGTAGATTTGCTTCCTTTATTGATCTTTAGAATTGAAATGTGATATAATCATCCTTTTATTCCCTTTATTCATTTAATTGAACAATTAATGTCTCTAAATACTACAAAGTAACAACATATCACATGAAATGGGTGTCATGTCAACTCACGGTGACTAGTAAAAGGAGGTGAGAACTTTGAATTTAAATTTAGTGTCTTAGAATTTGTGGGTTATGTATGCACCCTAAAATGGTCGCCTAGACTTTGGGCCCCCATTCAACAATTTATCAAATCCCTAAATCAATATTTTCAAAAATCAGCATTTTTGCAATTATATCAATTTCTTTGATCAAGTCATATTGTATCATTTTCGATTATTTGTCTTGGGCTAACCATTTTATCCTAAAGTATTTATTTATTCAAAAGGAATATTTTCTCCCTTTTTAATAAATAAAAAGCCCCCACTTTTCCTCTTATCCTAAGTTGCACAAATAAAGCATTATTCTTATTTTATAAAAAGAAGAAAAGCATTTTTTGTCTCATATGGACACAAAAGTCAACTCTTATTTTCTCATTGGAGGATATTTGTGCACATGGATTGCTCCTCTTTGATGCTCCACCCTTAATTAAATCTTTTGCCTCTTAATCTTCATAGTTCATTTCTCCTCATTTCCTATAAAAGAAGAGCTCTCTCCTTCATTTTAGGTCATTCACTTTTATGCTAACTTTATGCTGCAGGAATTCTTGAAGACTTTGAAGCTTTTTGGAGATCATTGTTGCATCACATCTTGGCTTTCTTCATTGTTTCATAGTTTAGTTTTCATTCTTGCATAGTAGTTTCATATTTCATGCTTTCATAGTTTAGATTTCCTTTCATGCTTTAGAATAACTCATCTAGTTTAATAGGAAGGATTGTAACACTTGCTATTTTCATTTCATAGTTTAGATTGTACTTTCATCTTCATAGCATAGCTTGCATATTTGCATCTTCATTCTTAGCTTACTTGCATTGCATTTCATTTGATTCTTGGAGATATTGGCATTCTTGCCCTTGTCTTCATTTGAATCTCTCATTGTGTGGTTGACTAGCAAGGTCATTAAGCCTATTAGCTCTAGCTAAGAGCGATTTTAAATCTTGCAACTCCATACATAGAGAGTTATGGATCGATTTTTGAGGCCTAATTCTTGAGTGTTCTTGATTGTAATGATCCCTAGAAGTGCACTATTTTGTGTGTACATTTTTGGTGCCCACCGTGGGGCAGAACACTAGCGTTTTGTCCTTTATCTTCTGCATTTCCGTTAAATTTTTCATCAATTTTCGGCTTTATTTTTGGTCTCTGGTTTTCTATCTTAGAGTGTCGTACGACATCTTTCACCAGTGGCGTGCAACAATTTTTTGTATAGCAACGTGACACTTTACCAGTTAAAAGTGTTGCATTATTTGACAGAAAGTGTCGCACTGTTTGGTGTAAACTATCGCCTGAAGGTCAGCGAACTGTCGCATCTGGCTAAACTGTCGCGCCATTATGTGGAGAAGTGTCGCGTGACAATCCTATTGATTATGATGTCGCCTGTACCGACAGTGAGCTATTTTTAGACTTTTTTTATCGAATCTAGACTTAATCAGTTTGCTATTTTTATTTACTGCAATTAGATAGAATTAACTTGCATATTTCACTTAGAATCTTGCATACTTCATTTAGATTTTGGATTTTGCTAACCTTGTGGGCCTAACAAGTTGTGGTTGTAGGTACATTTGCTTGAAATATTTTGCCAAAAGAACACATGTCAAAGCTTCAAATGCACAAGGGCTACTAACGATTTTTGTAGGGCTGCCCAAAGCATAAAAACCCAATCAAGTGTGATTGTTTTTATTTTCATTTCAAGTGTGACAATTACTAGTTGTTTCATTTCATAGGAATATAATATCTTGTGGAAGAAATTTTGAGGTGGTAGGAGAAGTATGCTCTTCACCCTTGTGGTGAACCAGAAAATCTTAACCCATTTTAGGATTTTGGAAACAAGAGGGTAATTGAACTTTTCTTGGTGTGTTTGGGAGAAAACTTTTGGGATAAAGGGAGTATGCTCTTCACCCTTGTGGTGAAACAAAATCCTTGAATCTCATAAGTTGATCCAATTTTTGTTTAGATTGTTAGAATCCTTTAGCGGGCCTGCTCTTGAGCAATCAAGAGGAACGACCCAAGTGGGGACAAGCTTATTGTCAGCTATTCCAACCCACTATAAACTCAAGGCTATCAAGGACACAAAACCTTGGTAGACGTAGTGCTTGTCTTCGCTTGATGTGAGTACTTGTGGGATTGTGACCATGAGGAAAATATTGAGCAAGAATGCTTAAGGTACTCTTGAGGCTACAAGGTCCGTTACTTGCCGCAAGGTAAGGAGTCCCTTTGGGGAGCAAAAGGGGTACTATGAATAGAAGCCCTTATTAAGAACCATAGTTAAAAGCCACCCTATTTTGTTGCTTAGCTTCTTGGTGCAATGATTGATCTAAGTGGAATAACTCAGATCACCCCAAGACTACTCACCATATGTGTTCCTTTGGTTGTGTCTTTGGCACTTCCATGACAAAGCCAATATCTATTGTGGGCAACCACTTTGTGTGAGGCAATGGAGCATCAAGTTGTGGGCCAAGTTGTTAAGTATTGAGCCTTATCTTTTTAGGATAGATATTGCTTGAAGTGTCTTCGATTGTGTAATACCAGTGTTAATGTTCTTGAACATTCAAACAATCGGTAGTATTCATAGGGTGTTTTTCTATTTTGATATCACAAGTGTTTGTCTTGGCAAGGTTGTTTTTGCCCTTGTTTCAAGTGTTTTAAGACATGTTTGATCCCTTACTGTTTGCAAACCTGTCGAATTTCTACTAATATTGTGATTGAAATCAAAAAATTGACCCTCAAACTGAAAATTTTGAACAAACAGTCCCAAAAACTGAGAATTTGCACTTCACTGGTCAAAGAGTCGCGGAATACTAAAAAACTATCACACCCTATTCTGAGAACTATCGTGCAACAGTTCGCCCTTGCATGACTATCGCCCTGCTTACCCGGAAAGTGGCACACTACTAGCTTGGAAAGTGTTGCCTAGTGTGGCGCGAAGTGGCGCTTGGTCTTAAAGTGGTGCACTATTTTCCTGGAAAGTGTCGCCTGAGAATTTTTTGTTGTATACCTGGTTTCAGTTGTTTCGTAGTTGCTTTTAGTTGGCTAGGTCTTTAGAAAGGTAACTTATCTTGTCGCTGGAAGCCTATCTTTGCTCTGAACTTCTATTTTTATCCCCCTAGGGGTAGTGCCATTTGATTTACCAAGTCACCTCAGGAAGAATTGTCAAGTTAGAAGATTATTCCTATTGAGAAAGTACACCTCTAGAGTTGTTAGTAACATTCTTGGAGAATTTTAGTACTCTTTTTATCCAAATCATTTCCATTCAAATTCAATTTTAATGATACAATTTGGCTAAGTCCATCCTCCTGGTTCAAACGTGCAAGGATATTGATCCTTTGATTTAAGCACCTCTTTGACAGTGTTGGTAACACCTTTTGGAATTTCTATCTTACCATCTCTTTTTTTTGGACATTAGAGAACTTTGATTATCCTAGTTTGGTATTGACACTTTGAGGGGTCACCTTATCATCAAGAATCTTTTTCTTTCATGTCAGTCACAACAAGGTACCAAGTGAATTAAGGGAAATGACCCCCAGTTGCTTTTAATCAATTACCCTTAGTTAAGACTCGTCAACAGCGAAAGGGAAAAGAGCCCATTTTTGATCAATCTCCTAATGAGTCTGAGGTTTGTTTTAACCCAAAGAGTAATCCTAGTGAATTGAGTACCTCTGTAGCACATTTTTCATCAAATATGGATATGAGTTATACCTTGACCAAACAATAAAGAGAAATAATAGATCAATCGCTTGGTGACATTTTTCAGAGGCATAGGAGAAACATGTCATTTGAAGATGGCAATCAACCTGACTCACCTCCTGTTAATTCAAGATATCTAGATGCTCATCAATGAGTTGAAAGACATTATGCACAAGCTCATCAAGATGCACAGTCACAACATGAAGACCAAAACAACACATCTAGTGAAGCTCATGTCAACACAACGCATGCTAATGATTGGTACAAACATTCAAGACCAAGTTCCCCGCTAAACACAACTTCAAGATATACAAGTGAGAGGCTAAAAAGAATTGAGCGGGAAAAATAGGCTGCAGAAAACAAACGAGCTGCAAAAGAAGAAAAACTTAGGCTTCTAGAAGAGGAACAATGAGCCTTGTTGGACATAGAGAGAAAAGCATTCCAAGAGGAACAAGATAGGATATTGGCCCAACAACTCAACAATCAATCCAACAACAAGGGTACCAACAGTGGAACCAACTCTCCACCATCAACTCCCTCAGCAACTCCAAGAAGTAGAAGGAGGTCAAGGACCCCTTCAAGATCACCTAGTCCTAGAGGAAGAAGGACTTCTCGACATGCACATTATAGGAGACACACACCTCCTAGACTATCAAGAGATCCTTCCCAATGAGCACATCACGGCTCTCAACATGGAGGAAGTAGTGCCAACTTTGATACTCATGATTTTATGAGAATGCAACAAGAACCACTATTTCAACAATATGTGGAAAAATATGTTGAGCAAAATAAGGATCAATTCTTGGAAAGCTTGATCAACAAGGGTGCAAGGGTCCCATACAACTTTGATGTGGACAAAAAAATTAAGAAGCAAAACCCTTCAATTGATGAGGTGATTAAGCAGATGCAAAAGACTATGGAGAAGATGATGGCTCCAAAGAATACCTTCAACTTGGACTCCATATGTCCCAATCCCATTGACAAGAGTGTGGTTATGGTAGATTTTCCTAGAAAGGTTGAAATCCCCACATATGACAAATATGATGGTAGTGGTGACCCCATGACCATGTACGACAGTTCTATATCATGAGCTTTGAATTTCATCACGAGGACTCCTACCTTATGAGATTATTCCTAAGGAGCCTTAAAGGCCAAGCTATGGAGTGGTTTACTAACCTTACCCCTCCTGTTAAAACATTCAAAGAACTTGTCCAAAGGTTTGTGTAGCACTTTGCATATAATCTATCAAGGTCGGTCACCATGCTTGATTTGTGCAAGCTAAAACAAAACTAGGGGGAACCCTTTGTGACATTTTTACAAAGGTGGAGACGCTTATGCTCCAAATATTCTATGACCATCCCTGAGGAAGAAAGGATTGATATAATTGTGAGCAATCTAGTACCAAAATTAAGATATGAAGTTAGAAAAATGGTCTTTAATTCTTTTGACACTATGGTAGAAACTGCATGTCACATCAAGGATGTTCTAAAAGAACAAGGTATTTTGGCCAAACAAAGTAACAACAACAATAAGGATAAAAAGAACTCATATTGGAACAAAAATAAGCAAGTAGTCAATGATGGAGTTGTTGACTCTCCACAACCTAAGGAACAAGGAGTTCTTAATCTATCTAATGCAGTTCAAGCTATGAAGCTGCAGACATCCTTAGATCATCAAGAGCACAAACCCAAGTATCAAGATAAACCTAAGTTAGGAAAGAGGCAATTCACTAAGCTTGGAGACTCTTATGCAGATATTTTCAAGACCTTGATTGCTCATAATTTGGCACAACCTCAGGATCCTACAAAGTTTCACATACCGGATCCTAAACCTTATTGGTGGGATGAGAAAGCTTACTGTGTATACCACAATGGGATTGGACATGACATTGAAAATTGTATTACACTTAAACATCTTGTTCAAGACCTTATTGAGACTAGGAAATTACAGGTTGATGGGTTGACCACAAATGCAGACCACAAGGCCTTTAAGGAGCCCTTGCCTAAGTATGAGAAGGGGGAGACTTCTAAAAACAAGAATGGCAAGGCCACAATCAATTATACCTATACAGCTGTAGAAAATGTCATCAATATGCTTGAAATTGTGGGCAATGATGTCAACATGATGAGAGGGAAAGATCCCTATGGTTATGATGTGAACTCACCTCCCATATTTGATGAAGAACCTGTTGTTGTGCTTAGGGGTCCTCAATCTCGAAGGTCATCTCATCCTCTCAATGCTATTACTAGGAACCAGTCCCAAGGTCCTATTGTCATTAGAGGTCCTAATTCTAACAAATCCAAGCAACCAGTGTCCAAAAGTGTTCCTTCCAAGTCTACAGTTGGTCCTAATATGAGTTACAACCTTGTTGATTAGTTACAGCGAACGCCAGTGCATATTTCCATTTTTGAGCTCTTAGAATTGTCTCCTAGACACAGGAGTGTCCTTGAGGATGCCTTGCGAGCTGCTAATGTTCCTAATGACATAGATGTTGATCAATTCTAGAACATGGTCAATCACCTTGCTAGCCCTCATTACCTCACATTTTTAGAAGAGGATGATAAAGCATTAAGTCATCCGCACAATTTGGCCCTTCATATCAAGGTCATGATCTGTAAAATCCGTGTTAGGTGCATGTTAATAGATGGGGGTGTTGGGCTTAATATTTGCTCTTTGAGTCTATTGAAAGCTTTGGGATATTCTGAGAAAATAATTAACACTAGGAAGAAGATCACAATTAAAGCCTATGATGAAGCAGAGCGAAGCTCTAAGGGATTGGTTGTTCTTCCTGTTAGGATCGGTCCTGTGGAAAAGGACATTTTGTTCCAGATTGTTGATGTCGAACCTTTGGCATATAATATCTTGTTGGGTAGGCCATGGATTCATGACATGCAAGTGGTGCCATATACCTATCACCAATGTGTTAAGTTTCCTTTCAATGGGGTTGAAGTATGCATACCAGGGGATAGCACATTATCTGTTAATGCGATTTCAGCTGGCTCTCATGTCCCTTTGAATAGAGAGGCTGATAATTTTGATGCTACTCTTGAGCAGTGTAAGAGTAAGTTTAAGTCCATAGACCTTGGCATGGGAGACTACCAAATGGATTCATTCACAAAAATGCCAATCTCTCCTAGGTCTTATGGGAAACCTTCACCTGAGAGGAAACCTTCATCCTCAGCTATGACCTTGTTTGGAAAGTTTGTAGAGTCCTCAGTACCTATTCATGAGGAGAAAGAGGAGGTAGCCATTAGAGATTGGATTTATAGAGAAGAAAAGTATCAACACAACGAGAATTTTGTGCCATCTCTTAAAACCTACGGGAGAGGGTATACTCTAGTTAAAAACATGGGCTACCCAAGTCATGGCCCTCTTAGTCACAGGTTAGATGCCAAGGCTGAACCACTCAACCATGCTCTTTTTGGTCATAGGCCTAAGTCAATAGTTGGCCTAGGCTTTGATCATGAAAAGAAGACAAGTGTCCCTATCCTAGCTACGACAGATAGTGACAGTGACTCAGATTATACACCCAATCTTCAAAACCAGTAGGACATGATTAATGATTGGGTGCCTTCCACCAATCTCCTTTGGGGAGATTCAGATGATTCAGTAGTTGAAAATACAGACACCAGAGAAAGTGATACCCTTCACAATCTCGAAGCTTCTGCATCAAGGCATCCCAAGCCTTCTTGGTGTAAACATCCCAGCAGAGATTTAGAAACAGATTTGCATGAGTTCAAGTGGGACTCTCTTTCAAAGGAAACAATTGATTTGGACATGGATGTTGTCCATACCTATAGTACTCAACCCAATGTGACCAATGAGCCTAGTGTAGGACTAGAATATTGGACTCCTCGAATTGCCTTAGTGGACAATGCTTCATTTGGTAGGACGAGTCCTAATTCGGGTATCTTAGAAGGAGACTTGATAGATCCTAACCGTGTGATCACCAGAGATAATGCCTTTTGTATCAATAATGTTGAACCAGTCATTGACCTACCCCTTGTAAACTGACATTTGATTGATTGGTCACAACTTTGTCAAGAGCCTCAGCTCCTCACTTTTCACAATGACTATGAGATAGCCTGCTACTTGAATGCTCTTGAACCCATAGTCTCTTCCACCAGTGAACCTACAAAGAGTATGATGGAGCCAAATATTAAGTACCTCAGTCAAAAAATAAAAGAAATGAAATAAAAGAGAAATGGTTCTGATAGCGAAAACCACTTTGTGGCAGTGTCAGAACCCAAAATAGTAAAAATAAAAGACATATCTGAAGGTGAAAACCTCTTTGAGGTGCCTAAGGATGGGGTACTTAATAACCTGTTGAGTTATTTCCAGGACAGGTCATCAATTCTTATTGAGCCTACACAACTAGTAAATTTGAATACGGCAGAGGCTCCATAAGTGATACATCTAGCTCAGTCTCTGTCAATGCAAGAAAAAGAGGAATACACAAAGTTCTTACAAAAGAAGAAAATCAATTTTGCTTGGACATATTCAGACATGCCAAGGCTTGACACTAATCTCATTGTGCATCACTTATCTATAGCTCCAGGAATTAAACCAATAAAACAAAAGTTGAGGAAAATGCATCCTCACATAGCTCTCCTTGTTAAGGCTGAATTAGAAAAGCTCTTAGGAGCAGGATTTATTAGAGCTATCGACTATGTCGAGTGGATCTCAAATATTGTTCCAGTTTCAAAACATGATGGGTCCATTCGTGTATGCACAGACTTTAAAGATCTCAACAAAGCTTGCCCAAAGGATGACTTTCCACTCCCTAACATAGACATGATAATGGATATGACTGCGGGCTATGAGATATACTCTTTAATGGATGGTTTTTCTGGTTATAACCAAATAAAAATAGCTCCTAAGGATCAAGAAAAGACAGCCTTCACATGTGCATGGGGAACCTATTGTTGGAACGTCATGCCATTTGGCTTAAAAAATGCAAGAGCCACATACCAAAGAGCTATGACCACAATATTTCATGATATGATGCATAAAAACATGGAGGATTATGTGGATGATACCTTGGCCAAGTCTAAGCAAAGGGATACACACCTAGAAGATTTGGAAGTAATTATAGATCGAATGGAGCAGTTTTAGTTAAGATTGAATCCAAAAAAGTGTGCATTTGGGGTTACCTCAGGTAAACTTCTAGGATTCATAATTTCAGCCAAAGGAATAGAGGTGGATCTTGAAAAGGTTCAAGCTATATTAGATATGCCACCTCCTAAGAACATTAGTCAGATGAGAAGTCTTCAAGGATGACTCCAATCCATACGGAGGTTTATTTCACAACTCGCAGATAGAGCACAACCATTCAACAAGACATTGCATAAGGGAGCCACATGTGCTTGGAATGAGGATTGCCAAAAGAGCCTAGATCAAATAAAGCAATACTTAGCTAATCCTCCAATTTTAATGTCTCCTATCCCAGGAAAACCGTTAATTTTGTACATCTCAGTGACAGAATCTTCCTTGGGGGAATTGTTGGCTCAACTTGATGATACTGGGAAGGAAAGAGCCATCTACTACATTAGTCATACTCTAGTATCTTATGAGATCAATTATAATAGTATTGAAAAGTCTTGTCTTGCGGTAGTGTTTGCTTCCCAAAAGTTGCGACACTACATGCTTGCCCATACTATACATCTTGTTGCAAAAATTGATCCTCTTAAGTATTTGCTTAGTAAGGCTGCTCTCATGGGTAGACTTGCTAAGTGGATGATGGTTTTGTTAGAATTTGATATAGAGTACATTGAGCATAAGGCTATAAAAGGGCAAGCTATTGCAGATCAACTTGTTGATTTCCCAGTCAATGATAGCATGCCTATTCAAGTGGAATTCCCAGATGAACATATCATGTACATGACCACGCGTACTTGGAAAATGTTCTTTGATGGTTCAAATATGCAAAATGGATCAGGAGCTGGAGTATTGCTTATTTCTCCTCATGGGTACAACATACCTAAGTCTTACAACTTTTGTTTCCATGCACAAATAATATTGCAAAATATGAGGCTCTAACCAATGGACTAAAGATGGCTATAGAGTGGAATATAACAGAGTTACATGTCTTTGGGGATTCATAATTAATTATCAACCAAGTAAATGAAGAGTACCAAACTAAGGATGATAAGATGATACCTTACAAAAAGATGGTTGATTCATTGCGACGTTACTTCACATTTTTGACATTTCAACAGATCCCTAGAGTAGAAAACAAGGCAGCAGATGTTATGGCTACACTAGCTTCACTCCTTCAATTGGAACAACATGAATCAAGATTTGAATTCCTGGTGGAAGAGCTACATCATCCCATCTTTGACTCCTTTGAAAGCCACGTCATTTGTACCTTGGTCACTCATGAGTCTTCCCGTTATGGTGCTATCTATTCATACCTTCGTGATGGCATCGTCCCTGATACATTTAACCGTTCTAAAAGAAGAAACCTTGTCTGTAATGCCTCTTGCCATACCCTTATCTCTGGTGATTTGTATAGGAGGGGTTTAGATGGGACACTTTTTAGGTGCTTGGAAAAGGATGAGTCTGACTGAGCGTTAGTTGACATTCATGAGGGTATTTGTGGAGGACATTCTAATGGTCTTGTCATGTCCTAAAGGTTGCTTAGGGTAGGGTATTATTGGCCCATGATGCAGATGGATGCTATAGCTTTTGCCAAATCATGTGAAAAGTGTCAGAAACATGGAAACCTGATTCATGCTCTAGGTAGGGAGATTATTCCTTCTATTTCTCACTGGCCATTTCAGCACTGGGCCTTTGACCTTGTTGGGCAGATTCATCCCAACTCATCAGGTGGACATAAATTCATTATTACTGCTACTGACTACTTTACCAAATGGGTAGAATCCATTCCACTGTCTGTTGCTTCAGGAAAGACAATTTCTTTATTCATCTTGAATCACATCATCTGTTGATTTGGGATACCTTCTGAGATAATCACTGACAATGGAGGTCAGTTCAAAAACAAGGACCTTACACACCTCTACAAGAAATTCAAGATAAAACAACATTGGTCCTCCATTTACTTCCCATAAGGAAATGGACAAGCAGAGGGTTCTAATAAGACCATTCTCAAGATTCTCCATAGAACAATTCACAAGAATGGTCGAGACTGGCACTTACAAATCAATCCAGCCTTATGGGCTTACAAAATGAGTATATGTACTCCCACAGGGGCTACTCCTTTTGCCCTCACTTATGGCGCTGAAGCAGTATCACCTTTAGAAGTAGAGATCCCTTCACTTAGATTCTCTCTCAAAGGTTTGATAACAAATGACGATTATCGTGCCATGAGGTTACAAGACTTAGAACTTCTAGATGAGAAGTGCAAGGCCTCATTTGATCATATGAGAGTGTATTAGAAGCATATGTCAAAGGCATTCGACAAGAAGGTCCGCCCTAGAGAGTTTCAAGTAGGTGATCTTGTTTTACAAGAGAATCCTAAGAACCAACAAAATAGAGAGCAAAAGGGTAAGTTCGAACCTAATTGGCTTGGGCCATATGTCATCACAGCTGCTTTTGGGATAGGTGCTTACTTGTTATCTGATGAGGATGGAGAATAGCTCCCTGATCCCATCAATGTTTTGCACCTCAAGAAGTTCTATCCATGATGCATATTCAATCTGGGGGCATCCTTTGTACATATTTTATGATCCTGATAAAATACCAAAAAAATTCATATATGATGCTGAAAAAAAGCATAAAAAGCATAAAAAGTCCTAAAAAAAATCCAAAAAAATGATATATTGTTAAAAATTCTAAAAATTGGAAAATGTCCTAAAAAAATGAGCATCCTAGTGAAAACCTAGCAATAGGTGCCTTGATATCTCACCCAAAAAAAATCAAAAAAATTTAAAAAATTTAAAAAAATAGAAAAAGTGCCTTGGTGAAAACCTGGAAACAGGCGCCTTGGTAGCAAAAAATACAAAAAAATAAAAAAAATCTCCAAGTGGTGAAAACTTGGAAATAGGTGCTACTTGAGGCCTTTGCACCCTTGTCTTTTAGCATGCATCCTCAACACTTAGCCATTCTCCATCATGCCTTGACCTTATTTGACTTGGTCTAGAATTGGTCTTTATTTTTGTCTAGGGGGCATACCTGTTAGCATAGGTCCTTTAGGTGTGCTTGTCTCTTGGGGCATTTCACGAACATGTGTTTTTTTAACACCACCCCAATTGTGTTTTTTTTAACACTACCCTAGCGTCGAGTGTTTCTCAACACTTATCAGATGTCTTACCCACCAGTCTAAGTATGATGCAATATTGCTCGTTAGAAAATTTGATACTCAAAGTTTGACTCTATGACCAACACACACACACTTAAACAATCAACTCAATTGAGAAATGTTGACTTTATTTTTCTTTGTGTGCTGTCTATGAGGATTTCTTTAATGAGTGGTCTCTCCCTGAGAATTTTTCGATGATGCATAGCTAGAAGACTGAGGGTATGAGAACATGTTTTATTTCTTTATCTACTTGTGGGTATCTTTTATTGATCCTAACTGTCATAAGCATTTATGCTAGTCTTACTTGACACTAGGGATTGACAGGGTATTATCCTTGACTATTTCGCAAGTGCATGCTTATAGTCATCTTGACTTTCTTGTGTCTCGATGTGAGCATAATCTTGCTATATCAAACTTAGGGAACCTCACTGCACTAGTCATCTTGACCTACATGTCTTTGATGCCTAGGTGGGATTTTCACATTTCTATCTGATATAGATCATATTCAGATTCACATAGTCATATAGTGTGCATTGTATGATCTTGCAATGCTACCAATAAAGCTCGATGATGAATATTAGATGTCTATTGGTGTTGTGACCTTTCAAGTCAACCAATTTTCATAGTAGCTCGCATTTGTAGGTTCATGATAGTTTAGTTTTGCATCTTGCATATGGAGAGAGCTCTCCTTTTATCTTTCGTGGACTAGTTGGTCAACTGCGCTCACCTTTTTGCTTCTTCTCGATCATGTCTTTCACTCCTTGTCTTTCATATCACATCCTTGACCTAATATAGCATTTTGAATTTTTGACCTAATTTTCAAAACACCTCAGAATTGTGCAAAAATTGCACCCCTAGCTAATTTCGACGTCCTGGATCCATTTTCGGACTCAAAATTGAAATCTGAGTTAATCTTGATAGTCAAAATCACATTTCAAATTTTCCCCCTCGTCTGCGTAGTTGGCTAACCATTTGAGGCTTGATCCTTCGATCTTCACTGGGGCACCTTCATTTCTTCACCCCCATCTCTTCCAAACTCCTAGTCTATCATTAATTTTCATTCGCTTCATCTTTCTGAGGTTTGACTTTATCTTTTTAGTCAAACTGGGGCATATCTTCATTGCTTGATGGTTATTATTTCATCTTCGATTGTGATTTCTAGTGACTTGATCAAATTTATCAATTTGTTGTTTCTCCTCTACCTGATTTCGATTTCAATTCCGAGGGGGTAGTATCTATTAGCTTTAATCTTTGATTCAACTTTATCATTCAGCTCAGCTTGAGATTATTATTTTGAGACTTGATTATCACTTAACAACAACGGTGTTGATCTTGTCTTTTGATTCTTATCTCTTATTTTCAGACTTGACTATCACTTAACATCAACGGTGTTGGTCTTGTCTTTCAACTGGTTTATTTTTGTCCTAGTGTGTTCCCAGAATGATCACACGTCTGGATTGTTTTGTGATCCCAAATTGATCTCACATTTCAATTCTTCTTTGACCACATGTGTTCCCAAAATGATCACACATTATTCAAAGAGGGGCAAATGTATGCACCCTAAAATGGTCGCCTAGACTTTGGGCCCCCATTCAGTAATTTATCAAATCCCTAAATCAATATTTTCAAAAATCAACATTTTTGCAATTATATCAATTTCTTTGATCAAGTCATATTGTATCATTTTCGATTATTTGCCTTGGGCTAACCATTTTATCCTAAAGTATTTATTTATTCAAAAGGAATATTTCCTCCCCTTTTAATAAATGAAAAGCCCCCACTTTTCCTCTTATCCTAAGTTGCACAAATAAAGCATTATTCTTATTTTATAAAAAGAAGAAAATCACTTTTTGTCTCATATGGACACAAAAGTCAACTCTTATTTTCTCATTGGAGAATATTTATGCACATGGATTTCTCCTCTTTGATGCTTCACCCTTGATTAAATCTTTTGCCTCTTAATCTCCATGGTTCATTTCTCCTCATTTCCTATAAAAGAAGAGCTCTCTCCTTCATTTTAGGTCATTCACTTTTATGCTAACTTTATGCTGCAAGAATTATTGAAGACTTTGAAGCTTTTTGGAGATCATTATTGCATCACATCTTGGATTTCTTCATTGCTTCATAGTTTATTTTTCATTATTGCATAGTAGTTTCATATTTCATGCTTTCATAGTTTAGATTTCCTTTCATGCTTTAGAATAACTCATCTAGTTTAATAGGAAGGATTGTAACACTTTCTATTTCCATTTCATAGTTTAGATTGTACTTTCATCTTCATAGCATAGCTTGCATATTTGCATCTTCATTCTTAGCTTACTTGCATTGCATTTCATTTGATTATTGGGGATATTGGCATTCTTGCCCTTATCTTCATTTGAATCTCTCATTGTGTGGTTGACTAGCAAGGTCATTAAGCCTATTAGCTCTAGCTGAGAGAAATTTTAAATCTTGCAAATCCATACATAGAGATCTATGGATCAATTTTTGAGGCCTCATTATTGAGTGTTCTTGATTGTAATGATCCATAGAAGTGCACTATTTTGTGTGTGCAGGTTATATTTATATGCTCTTTAAAGTTGACTTGGGTCAATCTTGTCTCCTGCAAAAATGTGTTGGACTAACCGCCAATGTCTCCCTTCGGGATTCATGACATGGTTTAATAGCCTCATGTGTCTTTTATAAGTCTAGTGGTTGTATTGGGCATTAACAGGTTGATATTTTGGTGCAACGACAACCACTACTTGTAACAAGTGGTATCAGAGCTTGGTCACAGGTTCGAATCCCCTCAAGTGACACTAAGGGGGGGATTTTTGGACTAACTACCAATGTCACCCTTCAGGATTCATGACATGGTTTAACAGCCTCCCATGTCTTCTATAAGTCTAGTGGTTGTATTAGGCATTAACATGTTGATCTTTTGGTGCAACGACAACCACTACTTGTAACAAATGATCTAAAGGGATAAAGTGTTGATTTTGAGGTGGGAAATGAACATCTAGAAATCGATACAAGTGGAAGATGATAAGATCAATAAGGATGAATAGGTAAAATATTGTAAGCCAATTCTAGTAGAAGATTATGTCACTTGTTGATATGTTGTTTTGATAGGTCATTATGATTAAGGCAAGCATAAAACTAAATGATAATTAGCATGGGTGTATTAATTTTACCCTTATATTATGTCACCACTTCAATGTGTGTGTGAATCTAATCATAAGCATGCATTTTAAAGTAGAACAATTTTCTCAACCTAAATGAAAAATAAATATTCAAGCAATGATAGAGGATAATGTCTCTACGAAGGAAATAATGAAACTTATTTGCATTATCCTTAGTATGAGCACTATATTTGAAATGTGTAAAATAATAGAACTGTGTAATTAGCAATATCTACTACACAATCAAAATAAGCTCACATTGCTTGTTTCTTTGACTATTTATAACTCCATGTGATGCAATAAAAAAGTGGTACAAAAAACTTCTTGTGATGCAATAATACACCAAGGGCTTGTGTGATATGGTGATGTGATAAAGTTTCATGTGATGCAAGCAATCTAATACAACTCCAATGGTGTCACAATATAATAAATCTCTACAAATGATATATATTCATCTAAGCACAGTAGCTTGGCTTTGTATAACTCGAGATTTTTTTTATAAAATATCAATAATAAAGATTGTTAGTGATGATAAATGCCTCTCCAATTGGTTGTATCCAATAGATGTAAGCAAGTGGAAGAGAGAATTAAAGGTGTGCGATGAAAGACAAAAAGTGAAAAAAAATCAAATGAGATATAATCATGTAAGCTTGTATATCATGAGGGAGGCATGACACCCCATAGTTGCCCTTGTATAGTGGTGAAATAGGGAGAGCAATGCAACATATAATGTACTAAGTGAATTACTTCCCCATTTCATTGATTACACATTTGAAAGGAAGAATTTCTCCAATAGGCTTAAGAGGTGACTCAAGCATTCATTGGAAAAAAAAACTGCCCTTAAGTAATGTAATGAATGAAATGGGAATGATTAAAAAATGATGTAATTGATCTATTAGGAAATACACTAAAATACTATTGAAAACATACTATGACGGGTAGAGAATGAGCTGAAACTAATAGAAATAAAAATTAGATGATGAAACAGACCTATGACAAAAATTTGAGTAGAAAATGGCTAGGACAAGTTGAGTTTGGCGATGTGTCCCTGATGTTTTTGGTTGAAACTTTCACAAAACCTACAACTATTCTTGTTCTTTCTAGATCTAAATTTGTGGCTTCATAACTTGTTCTTGCACATACAAAATGGGAGAAAGGTTGTGGAAAGTGGCTTGCCTTGGTCAAACCCTTGTTTAGGAATCAACCTTGAAATATGAAAGAGATTTTGTAAATGAATGTATGTAAAAAGACAAATTATTGATTTACCTTGCATAAACCCTCATGAACGGATGTAGAAATCACTCAAATTCATGAAGATGCTTGAATGTGTTTGGAATCCAAATATTTGACCTTGGAATGTGATATAGAAACAAGGATGCCTTCACAAATGCATAGATTTATGATTTCCACTCCTAGATCTTAAATGTAGATATGCTTGATAATCAATTGTAAAGAGGAGAGAGAAGGAAGGATGAATGAATTGATCTTCTTACTTGATTTGAGAAATCCTCTACTTGGCCATTGTGGGAGAAGAACTAGTATCAAATGGAGATATTTTCTTAAATTTGAATGATCTTGAATAATTAGAGACTTGGAGATCTTGATCTTTGATGCTTGCCTTCAAATCTTGAATCCAATTGCTCTTTCTTGCTTAAAATCTTCATAGATTGGTTGCCAAAAATACTTGCATAGATTTCATGGATACAAAATGAGGAGTGATAAGGGGTTCTAATAATAACTCCATCATTTTGGGATTCAAATCTAATCCAGACCAACCACAACTAAAAATTTAGAAATAGGACCCTGACATTGGGCCATGGGGAAAGTTTGGGCCCCAAAACCTAGGGATAGGTTTCCATTAGCGTCATGTCCTAGGAAAACTAGGCTCAAATTTCTAGGGGATCTCAGGGAGAGAGAAAATGCAACTTGCTACGATCAAGCATAACGAGCATTCTGATCTCGAAATCAACAAAATGGGGCCTAATAGGTCCTAAAGCAGCTAATTATGGGTACTAACTTTTTAGGACTATACATTTATCCCCCACTCTAGCAAAAGTATGAGACAAGCTCATACTCATGGTGAAGTAGATCAATGCATAAGAATGATCTTATCAAGGTCAAGGACACAAAGAAACATCAAGCCCCCAAGTGACTCGAGTCTTCATCAAATCTTAAATCAAGATAAGAGAAGCATCGGTTGGAAGAAAGAGAAGGAAAAGAAGAGAGAGAAGTGTGATCACTAGCCTAGTAAGGGATTGCCTTACTATGGGTCACACAAAGGAAAATTAATGTCAAAGATGGCATTAAAAGTCTAGCAAGTTGTGTTATGCTAGTTGATAGGCCAACACTGGGGCAAATAATAACAAAAGAATTAATAATTTTATGATGAAGTTCGACTGGTCTATACGTGTCAATCCGAGAGCATAAGCTTGCGAAAGGTGTCCGAGCAATATGCCATCAAGGGATGATAATTGTGAGATGAGGGATTTTGAATGCAACTACAGCATGTGAAATTGAATCTATGAAAAACTAAATAAATCCCAGTGACAGGAACTGTCACTTCCTGGTGACAGGAACATCAGAAACATAAATAACTCAACAAAACTAATCTGTAATAAAAATAACTATAATTCTTAATAAATTATCATCTCATAATCTAATTCATATGAAATATTATTATATAATCAAATACAGATATTGAATACATAAACTAATATACTATGATTAAATATATATTGTGTAATACTAAGCTAATTAAAATACAAATGGAAACAAACTCAAACACACTCCAAACGCAAATGAAAAATAATCACCAGGTAACTTTGGAGTGGGCCCTGCCTCCTCAGCTGCCCGGTGATGAAGAAAACTTAATAGTTTTACACCTTTGAAATCATGCATGTAAATATGGGACTTATATTGCAGAATAACAATAGTTTCTATACAATTCTATGTGTTTTGCAGAGTTGTACGTATATATATCCTCCACTACTTATGTCTACTACTACTTATATAGATGCAACTTTACAAATTCAATAACTATAGTGATATGTACTCCATACAAATAATGATAGAAATCTATTATGTGTAGAAAATAGGCATTTTATCATTTCAACAGAATGCTATTATCTTCATATTCATTGAGTCACGATTTTGTAGCAGTTTGGAAAAGTCTGATTATTGGGCTTTCCATGTGAGGCTTGGAAATCCCTCTTAACAATAGTATTTCATCTCCTTAGCGGCAATAATAATGTAGTTATTTGTTGCACGGGTTTTTTTAGCAGCCATGTAATTCTTGGGAATAAATCTCAACTGTAATATATGCTATCTCAACCCCATTCATTGTTTGCATGTACAACCATCAATCTAAATAATAGAATGGTCCTTAATCCCTTCATTTTAGTCTTCAATATCCTCTCCATGTGTTCATGTAGGGTGGATGATATCTATAGAAAATATATCTTTATGCTAATAAGAAATAATAGGTAATATATTTCAAAGGGGATGGAACTTTGTATTGGTGAAATAGCTACAAGAGGATGCATAGTGGGTGATAGGAAGAACCATAACATATTATCAACATGTTAGATAAATACAATTTCATCTATTTATTCACATATTCTATCTAATAACTATATTAAATATTACTCATAAATATTAGATCATATGCAACATATAAGGAGAAAATGGGGATTAAAATGAGTGTGAAGGTTTATATGAAGGCTAAAATATGGTATAATTTAGGATATAAAATTGCTCTCATCATTCCCCCCAACTTAGCTTATTGCACGTCCTCGTGCAATCATTATGATCAAGAGGTTTTTGGTGTAAACTAGAAGCAGTTTGAATTTACGGTTTTGGCTTTGTCTCCACCCCGAACCATGATAACCCATAAATACAAATCCCTTTCTTTGCTTCACATGACAAGCTTTGTTATTTTTTCTTCTTCAATAGGGATATCTCTTTTAACTTTTCATGAGTTGTTTCTCTTTTCTCTTTTCTTTTTCTTTCCTTCCATTTTTTATAGCATCATTGTTCAAAAGGTTGCATATAGGGGAAATTTATCTCAATTTGCACAAGAGGAGTTTAAATGGGCAAAATAGGAGAGATGGAAGACAAAACAAAGGCTATTATATGATGGATATAGTATGATGGGTTTAGTAAGGGCGATGGATGGAAGATAATAGAGTGAAATTCCTCCCCCCAACTTAAAGGTTGACTGTCCATGGGAAACAAGGAGAGGATAGGGAGGGGGTGTTGCATAATGATCAACATAATAAGTAATATAAATAAAGTTAAGAGATAAAATAATGAAAAATAAATTTGATTATTTTACCAACATGCATCTTTAGAGAGACCAACACGAGCATAGAGCAACTCAGCAACTGGCACCTCCAAAATGGATGAATCAACAAGGAACGAAGAGAGGCATACAGAACTGCAACACCACAAAAGATCTCCATCGAACTGAAATCACCAGGGAGTATACCACTGGAAGGAACAAAAACTGGGATAGAGACTGCAACTGTAGGAGCCACCACCATCAAACTAAAAGCAATGTAGAATGAACAGTGGGTAGCACATTCCACTAAAACACCTCAATTGAGCAGGTAGCACATACTATAGGTGATCAAAGTGTTGATGACCACGCTAAAGAAGAAATTCAAGAGGGAGTGACAGGAGGTCCCAAGAGCTAAAGAACCACAAAATCCATTGAGTGTTTCTGAAAAGAATGATTAGTAGAAAAACCAAGAACACCAATTATTGCATTTTTCATTTTTTTTCAATATTTTTTTCATTTTTTTTCTTTTTCATTTTTCATTTTTTTTTTTTTCATTTTTTCAATTTTTTATAACGACAAGTGACCGTTGGCAAGCCAGTTTTCAATCACTCACCGCTTAATGGCACTGTAAAAATAGTTTTCACCATTAAGAATTTATTTTGCAATTAATATCCACCAGAAACTAGTTTTCAGATATTAACTGGCCAACAATGCCTGAAGGTTTTCATTGCTGGATCTTTTTATTGCTTTTTTTTTTCTCTTTTTTCTCTTTTTTTTTTTTCATTTTTCCATTTTTTCATTTTTTTCTTTTTCAATAATTGCATAGAATGACCAAAGAACAAGAAATTCTGACATGGATGATGGAAAATGATACCATCCAAAACTTAAGTTTTGTCCATGACCTCACAGAAGGCACTGTTGAAACTTGATTGCATAATGAACTTGGAATCATGACTATGAATAATCTCCACAAACTTGGAAATACTGAAACACTTCACAGATCAACCTTGATCAATGTATCTCACAACACTGAATCTGAAATCTTCTTGGATAACTTTGGAACACACTAGCACACTAAGGTAAGAGAATCACTCACAATGATGGTGCTACTCACATTTCTGTATGATAAAATAGGATGACATCACATGAAGATATGAAACCCTATTCTTTTGAAGTCTATGAAATATCCATTGTAGAAAAATGTAAAGTTGTGAGTGACACACCTTCATTACCAAAGATAGGAGTATGGAGTGAAATACCAATGATAGTCTCCAATGTGTCCATAGAACTTTAGAGAGAAGGAGACACGTCTCGAGGAAGGAGTGTGGTAGTTGGAAAGATGCTCTAGATTCTTGTACATGTCTTCAAAGTATTATCAGGTGTGTTGTTGAATAATCATGAATCTCATAGACCAAGTTTCATATTCTCCTCTATGTGATAAATCACCAAAGAAAATAAATCTCAACTCAAGGTGGGGAACACCCTAGGCTAAAATCTGCATGTGATCTTGAATAGTGAAGCACAAGAAAAATTGATATGCGCCAAATAGCTAGCAAGCCCACACAATGTTAACAAAGCCAACATAGTGTGTTATGCAATTCTTATGTAGAGAAGCATCATCAACTAGTATCGGTTCTACGATCATTTCACCACAACAAGAGACATGTAACCATATTCTCAAAACCAAGCATATCAAGCATAGTAAAGAAATATCATCCATTCAATAACTCTATCATTAAGTAGGTAATTTTATTCTCACAAATGATAGGTAGAGTTATTAACATGAATAGATACTTGAGAGAATGGATAAAATCTTGTGTTCATATAATAGAAATGCTAATTAACACTAGAACACATACCTTGAATTGTTGAGATGTCACATGTCAAGGACCAACAAAATAATCAATGAAGCTTGATTAGAAATCATCCAAGTACCACAAAATTTGAAGGATTCCCCCCCAACTTAACTTCATGCTACAAGGTCACAAAATCATTAGGATAACCAAAGAAATTAGGTAACCCAAAGAGAGTAACACATCTTTAGAATTTTGTGAGCTTTTTTTTTTTTTTTTTTGAGTGATACATAAATCAAATATTTCAATAATTCAATGGATATACTCCCAAATTAACTGTAGATTTATAAAAGCATGGGGAATTTGAATCATCCAAGGAACCAAGAAATGGATTTTGTGCTTGTAATCAATGAATGATCATCTTAAGAGACAAGAACCAAGAATGAAAAATATATAGATAGTAATACCTTGATCCTTGCTAAATAAGTGAATCATCCATAGTGTAGTGTGTCATCTTAGGACAACGAATAGATTTAACAATAAGGAATAATGATCATCCAGTTGTAACATATTGGCCATTAATGCATCTAATCCCTTATAATTGTGATTAATCAATTATTGGTCCCAAATCAACAAGTATGTGAGGAATACGTATTTTAACCATAGGCCTCCAAATATCAATATGTATAAGTATAAAAGTAATAAAATATAGATCTTGGAGAATTTGACAACACACTTGTGGAATGAGGAAAGCATACGATTTAATATTACTTAGTGAATGATTAATATGAACACACATGCTTATGAGTCCAACAATTAAAATTGAAAACAATTTGAAGTAGGGGCTCATTTGTGGTCATTTGTGATTTACTAAGTATAAAATAAGAACAAGGTTGATTATAATTCAATAAATTATATTGTTCTTCTAATTTAAGTAAACTAAAATCACATCCCTTATATGCATCAATACATGCCAATGTTGATTTATCAATTTCAAGCACATCATTAGATTGTATAGGGATCCTTGAAAGCTCGATATTATATGTATTTCCAACTACCTTATTATTAAGTGTTGTATGAGGCAATAAAGTTGCCTTTGGTGGATAGGGTAGAGTGCAATGTGAATGGGATAATGAATATGGTAAGAAGTGTGAAGGAGATAAAGTAGATGGGAATAAGTATGATGGGTGGAACGTAGATGGTAAGGATGGATATGGTGGAATATAAGAGGGATATACGGGTTGTTGTGAGCATGAATAATTACATTCATTGTGCATACTAGGTGGAGAAGTATGTTTTGAAGAAATATGTTGGCTTTGTAATGAAATAGAGTGACAATATATGTTACCAACATAATGCATACCTTGATCTTCTTGATTTTGAGTTTGAAATTGTTTATCAGTTACAAGAAAAATTTGTCCACTTTCACCCTTATCATGGTGAGACTTAAAAATAGCTTGTACCTCATTCACCATGTTCTTGTGGTTGCTCAGGCATATGCATTGATCATCTTTCCTGTAGCAATTAGAACAACAAGTGGTTAAATTTTCATCCTCAAAATCACATCGCTCTAAGAATTCATCAATGATTTGCTCATGTTCAAACATAGAGATAGAATTATTGCATACCTATGATAATGGAAGATCAAGATCATTTAAGTTGCATTCATTAGGTAGAGAAGATATAAAAATATCACCTTTGGTCGGCGCGATTTCCCCACCAATTTCATCTTTTGTTTTTAAATTTGAAGGCGGGGGTCTGGGGGCGGCAGCCACCAGTGGGGTCAAGGGGCAACACCCCTTGTGGGGTTCTGGGGCCATGCCCAAGGTGTGCACAGTACAGGGTGGGGTCGAGGGGTAGCACCCTCGATGCCAAGCACATTTTGCCTCTTGCATTCCCTTCAAATTTTGAATTTTTGAAACAATTTTCACCCAAAATTGATGTACTTGAACAACCTTGGAAATGCATCATTTTAAACATTTTTTTCTTCAAAATAGCTTCTTTTTTTCAATAACTCACAAAAACTAGTGATAATGTAAAATTGAATCTAATTTATAAAGAAACTAATGAATCTAATTTCTAAGGCCTACTTGCAAACTCTAAAACAAAACTCTAAAGCAATGCATCTATATGATTTAAGCAACGCAAATTAAGATTAATTACTTAAGCAAGGCTAGCAATTGCAAAAGTTTTCATCCTAACGCATTGTTCCTAACTCAACTCATCAAACTAACATGCCTTTGACACCTTTCCCCAGTAGCGGCGCCAAAATGATAGGCCAACACTGGGGCAAATAATAACAAAAGAATTAACAATTTTATGATGAAGTTCGGCTAGTCTATACGTGTCAATCCAAGAGCGTAAGCTTGCGAAAGGTGTCTAAGAAATATGCCATCAAGGGATGATAATTGAGAGATGAGGGATTATGAATGTAGCTACAACATGTGAAATTGAATCTATGAAAAACTAAATAAATCCCAGTGACAGGAATTGTCACTTCCTGGCAACAGGAACATCAGAAACATAAATAACTCAACAAAACTAATCTGTAATAAAAATAACTACAATTCTTAATAAGTTATCATCTCATAATCTAATTCATATGAAATATTATTATATAATCAAATACAGATATTGAATACATAAACTAATATACTATGATTAAATATATACTGTGTAATACTAAGCTAATTAAAATACAAATGGAAACAAACTCAAACACACTCCAAACGCAAATGAAAAATAATCACTGGGTAACTTCAGAGTGGGCCCTGCCTCCTCAGCTGCCCGATGATGAAGAAAACTTAATAGTTTTACACCTTTGAAATCATGCACGTAAATATGGGACTTATATTGTAGAATAACAACAGTTTCTATACAATTCTATGTGTTTTGCAGAGCTGTACGTATATATATCCTCCACTACTTATGTCTACTACTGCTTATATAGATGCATCTTTACAAATTCAATAACTATAGTGATATGTACTCCATACAAATAATAATAGATATCTAATATGTGCAAAAAATAGTCATTTTATCATTTCAACAGAATGCTATTATCTTCATATTCACTGAGTCACGATTTTGTAGCAGTTTGGAAAAGTCTAATTATTGGGCTTTCCACGTGAGGCTTGGAAATCCCTCTTAACAATAGTATTTCATCTCCTTAGTGACAATAACAATGTAGTTATTTGTTGCACAGGTTTTTCAGCAGCCACATAATTCTTGGGAATAAATCTTAGCTGTAATATATGCTATCTCAACCGCATTCGTGTTTGCATGTACAACCATCAATCTAAATAATAGAATGGTCCATAATCCCTTCATTTTAGTCTTCAATATCCTCTCCACATGTTCATGTAGGGTGGATGATATCTATAGCAAATATATCTTTATGCTAATAAGAAATAATAGGCAATATATTTCAAAGGGGATGGAACTTTGTATTGGTGAAATAGCTACAGGAGGATGCATAGTGGGTGATAGGAAGAACCATAACGTATTATCAACATGTTAGATAAATACAATTTCATCTATTTATTCACATATTCTATCTAATAACTATATTAAATATTACTCATAAATATTAGATCATATGCAACATATAAGGAGAAAATGGGGATTAAAATGAGTGTGAAGGTTTATATGAAGGCTAAAATATGGTATAATTTAGGATATAAATTGCTCTCATCACTAGTCAATCCATAAAAAATTATCGGTCCTTAATGAAAGAATCATCTTCGTTAAGGGATTCAACAAGGGTGATTAGTCCTAAGGAAAGCATTATCTCCATAGGGATCAAGAACAATGATCATGCCTAAGGAAAGCTTTATCTCCTTAGGGATCAAAGAAGGAGGATCCATCCTTAAGGAAATCTTTGTCTCTATTAAGGGATCCAATGGAAGGATAAACATGAGGAAAGAATTGTCTCCTTGGCCATTTGCAAGAGAGGTTGCATTGAATCATTATGTGTGTGTACAAAATGTGAAACATGGAGAAGAGTGTATGCCCCCATGTTAAAGAAATTACAAACAAATTAACAAGAGAAATGACTTTAACAGAGTATACATGCATCCATAAGAAACATTTTTTCTTTGGGATGCCCCCAAGAAAGGACAAGTCAAGGAAAATGAACACATGACAAAAGAGAGCACGAGAGGGATCTACTAACTCTAAGGTTAGTATGATCATATGATAATACATGAGATATTATATCAAAGTGAATTGTCATCATCCCCCAAAGGTAGCATAACTACAAGCACAATGGAAGAATGTCACATAAGATTTACAATGAAGATTCTTTCTGGGTTTGCATCACAGAGACCAAAAAGATTAAGTAGTTACCATTTTGTATCATCCCAAATTAGATAACACAAAGGAACATTTACGAATAGTGGAACATGCATGAATTAACATGTAACAACATATATAAGAAGTGAGATAAAAATAGAGGAATGTTTATGAGATTTTGGTTCCTTTATCACCTTACACCAATGGAGCAACAAGGGTCATTTGAAGAAATTTAAATAAAACATATATCATGCAACACATCACACGGGAATCACATTACAATAAGAAAACACACAAAATCCACCACACAATAGGAGCTAGTCAAGCGTATCATCTGCCCCCTCCCCCCATCTCGGTTTGTAGTGTTTAGGGTAGGTGGAAAACATACAAGAGGAGAAACATCAAACACAATCAATAGAACAATAGTCGGTTCCAAACAAGGACCATGTTGTGAAGATGGACCACTTTACTCGTCACTAGCATTAAGAGATAATCATTGTGAAAACATAGTTGGTAAATCATTATTAACATCATATTATCAGAATCACTAGCATGAATATCATCAATATTTACATTAGAAACATCAAAAGCAACATCATCAAGAGTATCTTCTTCATCCAAATTACTTGTAATAGAATCCAAGATGCGGACAGAATTGTCATGTTTGTTCAATTTCATCTTTTTCAACTAACTTTCTCCTTTGACTCAAGCATAGGTTGATCAAAGGGAATCAAGGCATCTATAGGTATTTTAGGTGAAGCAATATTTTGAAAAGTACGTTGATGGACTCTAGCACAATGTTTATGACAATGGTCATGAGCATGATGACTACGTTTGGTTTTTCTAGAAATTGGGTTTGGTTCAAGATCAATCAACATCAGGTCCTTTTCTTCTTTAGAGGGAGTAATAGAAGGAACCACACTAGGTTGAGAGATGTCTTTGGTAGAACATTTATAAGATATAGGAGGTGGAACTGAAGCATATATAGGAGGTGTAGGAAGAAGTCCATGTCCAAGGCAAGGAGATGGAATGTCCCTAGGTTTTCTAAGTTTACAAACCTTTTGGATCTTGTAGTCTTGATATGATCGGAAGAGATTATCTCTACTGGGTTGAGCTACTTGAGGCATTGAAGGTCAAAAGAAGTTAAGGTCAATAGACTCTCGAGGCACTGAAGGGTAATAGAGGTTATGGTTAGCAATCATGATTTTTCCATTGTGAGGAAATTTTAAACAATTATGAATAGGAGAGGCCACGACTTTCATAAAAAGTTATCTAAGAAACACCAAGTTTGACTTGAAATTGATTAGAAGTTGGAATCACTGTAAAGGTAACATCTAAGGTTTTACCACCAACTTCAATAGGAAATGAAAAGGAACCATGGTAAGGATAAAAGAAACCATTGCAAGTTTAGATCATAACCTCCTATTTATCATAAAAATCACATTGCAATTGGCTATTGAAAAGAAGTTCTCCAGTTATCACATTCACCGTGCACGTAGGATCAATAAGGACACCACAAGAATGAAGGCCATTAACCTTTGCCATAATATAAAGAGGACCATTAGGTGCTTTAATTATCTTAGTAGGGTCAAAGTTAATGCAAAACTCAAGTTTTGGTTTAATTTTAGGTTTGGTTTGATCAATAAGGTTGGCAACATTATTGGCTTCATTACATTTATCATCATAGTCAACAACATGAGTGAAAGAAGAAGGCAAAGGTTGAGTAGACTCAACGGTATTTGTAGAATCAAATGGAAAAGGGTTAGTATAGATGTACAAGTCTTGGTTGGGAGGTGCTACAAATTTGTTTCCTTGATCATTAAAACCTCAACAGATATAGCATTACAATCAATGAGGTCTTGGATAATAGATTTCAAATGAAAACATTTTTCAATATTATGACTAGATTTATGATGGTATTGACAAAAAGATTTGTGATCAAAGTATTTGGGTAAACATTTGGATGTATCAATTGGCTTAATAGGAGGAAGTGTTAAAATTTTAGCATTAATCAAATTCAACATCACATTATGCAATGATTTAGAAAGCTAAGTAAAATTACGAGTAGGTCTAAAAACATATGACAAAGGATCTACACCTTTGGATGTTGCTGCCACTAGCTCATCAATGTTGCTGGTTTAATTATTGATCTTAATGAATTTTTTTGGTTTCTAAAACTTTTTAAATTTTTTGGATGTTGCATCACTCTTATCAACCAGAGCCATTAGAGTAGTGCTCTCAAAGTGACTCGCTGAAGTTAATAATTATGAAGCACTCTGCATAATTGAGTAAAAGAGAAAAATTTAGAAAGCAAAATATTATCTCTAATGTATTTTTGTAAATTATTAATAAAAATATGTTGTGCATCAATATTAGGCACATGATAAGAAATCTGAGCCTACAAATGCTTAAATCTACCAATGAAATCAGTCACTTTTTCTTCGTCGCCTTGTTTACAATGCATTATATCAGTTAAAGAAATCTTAGGACCAATGTTGTTTTGAAATTTTTGGATGAAAGCATTAGAAATTTTTTGGAAAGAATCAATAGAATAAGGAGGCAAAGAATAATATCATTGCAAGGCTTTATCTCGAAAGGTTCTAGTAAATAGCTTAGATACGAACCTGTGATCATGAGAGAAATCAATACATAATGTTTGAAAGGTTTTGATATGAGCCAAAGGATCACCTATACCATTATAAGTCTCAAGATGAGGAATATCCATGTATTGTGGAATAATGATACAAATGATATCCAAAGACAAAGGACTAGAAATATCACAAGTAGGAATGGATAAATTGGATTGTGTCATTGAAGCAATTTGTTGTTACAAGGAAGACACAATTTGAGCTAAGATATGTCTGGTAGAATTGGTAGAAAGAATGGTAGGAGGAGATATGTTTGAGATATTTGGAGAATTGTGAGAAATGGAAGGAATAGTTGAATATAAAAATAGCACACTATTGTAAGTGGGCATTAATGAAGGTAATTAAACACATGGTACACTTAAAGGGATAGTGGAAAAAATAGGGTTAGAAATGATAACATGTGTAGGGTTGAGATTTTGAATAGAATTTTTTATGATAGGTGGAGCATAGGTAGACACACTAGGAATAGAGGTATAAATAGGCATAGAGGTATCAACACTAGTGGTAGGTAGAATGTAGCTCTTAAGAACAATCTCTAATAGGCTTGACATTCTTATCAATGAGATGAGAGATACTAAACAAGATGTTAACACCATGTTCATCATTATGAATTAATTTCATTAACCCCTCCACAATATAAATGACTTCAGGATTAGGGTTTTTTTATCCTAACCATTGTTTAAATTTCTCAAAGTCATTGGAGAGTTTTTGGACTTACATAGGAGGGAATCTTAAAGCCTCATATTCATCATGAGAATAATGGAAAGAGTTATTCTCTATAATAGGATTGATGTCACTACTATGCATGTTGGTCTCATCAATATTCCTAAGAAAAAGAGAAGGCTCGGGATCAAAAGAACCCATAAGTCTATGACTTCTCCTAATCAGAATCTTATGAGGAGGACTCAAAGTAATAACACTCATACACAAGGGAATGAAATAAAAGATATAGATCTAATGAAATTGTAGGATTTGAAAGAGATGTGCAATAATAATGTTTTTATGAAAGTGCATCTAACTATTAATTTTAAAGATCTAATGTACAAAGCATGCAAAGTAGATCTAGATCTAATTATGAAAATGAGAAGAATGTAATGCATGTAATGAAGTAAATGAAATCTAAGTAATAAAATTGAAGGGAAATGTTATGATATGGTTTCACCAAAATGTACAATGGGGAAATGGGGAGAGAAATGCAGCATATAATGTACTAAGTGAATTACTTCCCCATTTCATTGATTGCACATTCGGAAGGAAGAATGCCTCCAATAGGCTTAAGAGGTGACTCAAGCACTGATTGGAAACAAAATTCATCCTTCCTTAAGTAATGTAATGAATGAAATGGTAATTATTAAGTGATGTGATTTATATATTAGGAAAGACACTAAAATACTGCTAAAAATAGACCGTGACAAGTAGAGAATGAGTTGAAAATGATAGAAATGAAAATTAGATGACGAAATAGACATATGACAAAAATATTAGCAAAAAATGGCTAGGACAAGTTGATTTTGGTGATGTGTCCATGAGATAGGTTGAGTTTGGTGATGTGTCCCTGGGACAGGTTGAGTTTGGCAATGTCTCTCTGATGTTTTCTACTGAAACTTTCATAGAACCTACAACTATTCCTATTCTTTCTAGATCTGGATCTGTGCCTCTGTAACATGTTCCTGTACATAGAAAAATGGGAGAAAGGTTGTGGAAAGGGGTTTGCCTTAGTCAAACCCCTGTTTAGGAATCAACCTTGAAATATGAAATAAATTGCATAAAGGAATATATGGAAAAAGGATTTAATTATTGATTTATCTTGCATAAACCATCATGAACAGATGTAGAAATCACTCAAATTCATGAAGATAGTTAAATGCGATTGGAATCCAAATATTTGACCTTAGAATGTGATGTAGAATCAAAGATTCCTTCACAAATGAATCAATATATGGTTGCCACTCCTAGATCTTGAATGTAGATATGCTTGATAATCACTTGCAAAGAGGAGAGAGAGTGAAGAATGAATAAGTTGATCTTCTTGCTTGATTTGGTAATTCCTCTACTTGGTTAACATGGGAGAAGAACTTGCATAAAATGGAGAAGATTTCATTGGGTTTGAATGATCTTGAAGAATTGGAGACTTGGAGATCTTGATCTTGGATGCTTATCTTTAAATCTTGAATCCAATTTCTCTTGCTTGCTTAAAATCTTGATAGCTTGGTTGTCAAAAATGTTTGAATATATTTCATGGATACAAAATGAGGAGTGATAAGATATTCTTATACTAACTCCATAATTTTGGGTCAAATCTGATCCAGGCTTGCCACAAGTGAAAATATGGAAATAGGACCTTGAAATTGGGCCCCTAGGAAAGTTTGGGCCCCAAAACCTAGGGACAAGTCACCATTGGCATCCTATCTTAGGAAAACTAGGCTCAAATTTTAGGGGGAGCTTGAGGAGAGAGAAAAGAGGTAGGATTTGAAAAGGCAACTTGCTAGGATCAAGCATAACATGCATTCCAACCTCGAAATCACAAAAATAGGGCCTAATAGGTCCTAAATCAACCAATTATGGGTTCTAAATTTTTAGGACTATGCAACCCCCAATTTGGGTAATCAATCAGATGGCTCTAAAATCTATATGTGATCATGTTAGCATAAGATATAAGGACACGAGATAAAAATGATGTTAAGAAACATAAGGATGTAGAGATGAGATATAGACATGATATGAATACAAGCATGGAAAATATGTGAGATAAACATGTAAGCATAAACATTATATAAATCATTAGATAAGCATATAGTAATAGATGACTTGTTCATAAGTTTAATAACTTAAACATTATATCACAAGATAAAGCATTAATTTGGAGCATACATCCTTGTATATATACTAGGTTTAAAAGCATATAAACACATGAATAGGATAAGATGTAACATTAGGAACATGTGATCCTTGATAAACATTAAGCACATGAAAGAAAGAAATCAAGAACACATGACATGTGTACATTATATGGGCTAAAATAAAAATAAAGGAACATGTAGTGATGTAAACACAAAATAAAAGGAATAATGATTAATGGAAGAGTGAATAAAGAGTTAAAATATGTGGCCTAAGGGAGACTACTCTGAGTAAGAGAGTTCAAAACATATGTGAAGTGAAATAGGGATAATCAAATAAGGAAAACATGGCATGAGAAGCAATTTTTTGACATGTGTAAAGCAATAGATATGAAACATTATATATGAAACATGAGATAGAGGGTAAAAGGAGAAATGATCCAGTACTTGAGCACATTCCAATAGTTGTTATATTACTTGTTGATTTAATGCCCAACAATTTTTTTATAATATTGCACCAATAGTTGTGACTTTAAAATTTCTAAGTGTTGATCATACATAATTGAATGAAATGCATTTCTTAGATCTAAAAAGTAATAAATCGTGTAATGCCGCATCAATGCACCAATAATACACGACTTAGTACACAATTATTGTTCACACTTTTTTTGACCTTTTTCGACACTTTGGAAAAAAGTATGTTGATGTTGTGATAGGGATAAAATATCCAAATTCCCACAACAATCAAGTCAGATCCAACCACAATTATCTAGATTGCTACAATTAAATACTCCTAACATCAAGAGAGAATGAATAATTGAATGCAACACAATATGATAAATCAATCAAAATCAATGCAAACAAAGCAAAATCCTCACTTGGATCTCTCCTTCATAATTCAAATATGGGCTCTCAGAATTGTTCAATAATGACAACATGAGAATTCAAGATTATGGTTTGAAAACAATGAAGAATCATCTTCATTTTATAGATTTCAAGACTTCAACAGATAGTTGAGATTAAAAGACAATGATTGATTCTCAACAAATGAGATTCAATAAAGCTAATTTATGATGAGAAAAAATTAAAATTGATTGCTTTATTTGAGATGTGGATGGAACTAAAGAACTTATTAGCATTAAATAATTAAAAAAATTATTTAATGATATGCATGAGAGAATAATAAATAAAATAAAGATTTTATTTATTTTAGAGGAAGTTATTTTCTTCAAAAAAATGAATTAAATAAATTTAAGGAAAAAACTTATTTAACTGGAGAATTTTTTAAACAAATATTTTATTTATTTATAGAAGGGTGCACAGTAGTTACATATTGGTATGTAAATATAATCAACTACCACTACAAGATTGGCTCCATAACGACAAAGAAGCCATACATAATGTATCAAAGTTTGAGAGACAAATTATATTACAATATTACATGGAATATCTCATGAGAAATAGATAATTCAAAAAATGTGCAAAAAAATATCACTACTAGATGATATGTTGATATCAAGTACCCCTCCAGACTGTCCACCCCAAGCGGCCTTGAGTCCACCTAAGAATCTTTCCATTGAGTTCAAAAATAGCAATTGGATCTGCCATCTCTTCAATACTAGGAAGTGGATCAATTAGATCTTCAGGTTCATCATTCTCTACTCATTCATCGGGTACCTTTTTTGCAACAGATTCAACAACAATGTCTATTCCAACATAATTTCTCTCTCTATCATGTCTTTCTCTTAACTGATCAAGAAAATCCCTCAATGTAATGTCAAAGTCATCCATGTCTTTTACTAGAGTAGAAGTTGTGTAACCCTGAACAACCTCTTTCTTCAGGATTAGGGTTGAACCTTCATTAAAAAATTCTAAGAACTTTTCTTCATCAATTTTGAGTATCACTGTAACCTACACAGATATGTTATGTAGTATGAGTCTTTGAAGAGACTCAATAAGGCACCTTCTCCTACCATTAAAGATATCATTTTTATGAAATTTCTAAATGCACCAAAGAATACGAATAGATAAGAGAGACCAAAATTGATGAATTATCTTGTTCATGCTCAAGAATTACTAGTAAGGACATCAACAATGGTAAAGTTTTTGTTAGACATAAGACCGAATAGATTCCAAACCTCTTTAGCAAAAATATAATCAAAGAAAATGCGAGAGATTGTTTCATCACGATGACATAAGAAAAGATGTTAAATTCCCTATTAGGCTTCTTAACAAACAAACTTTGTAGGAGGAACTACCACATGAAACAAAGAATCTTAGGTTCAATAGGTTTATGCCAAAGGTCAAGAAGATGCTTGGATCAGGAAAGGGGGTCAAGAGAAAGCCTCCATGCACTATTGATGTGGTCTAAAATCTCATGATTATTATTGAGTAGTTTATAAATCAGTTTGGATTTAGTAAAAGGAAACATGGTACCATCTAGTCATTTCAAGAGAGATAACCTATTGGAAGATCCACTACAAAGTTTGGGAAACTTCAAGACCTTGCAGGCACTTCTCACAATGGTTTATATCCTCCACTGAGATTGTGGTAGTTCAAAATTATTACCCAACTATTGCTAACTGATTAGGAAAGCATCTTTAATTATATCAATAAAACACTTAATCCCTTTATTGGCCCAACAACAAGCAGAGCACCCTTGAAGGAGGGCAAGAGGCTTATCACCATGATGGAGATTCCACCATAAATATTTCTTGCCACAAATATGATTATGCTTATCAATCAAATCATTGTTACCAACAGGATGCCTTACTTTGTCCCAACACTTCCAAATTGACTTGAAATCATTAGAGCCTACAACTCTAATAACAAATTTTCTAGCCAATAGGTCATTGATATTCAAGCCTTTCCAAGAGGAGGCTCTCATGGGGTACCCTTGGCAATATTATTTTTGATCAATACTTTCCAAGGTTCATCACCAATAGAGGCCTTTTCTATCCACTTAATATCCATAGTGATATCCTAAGTCCTTAAGTCCTTATATCCCAACCCACACATATGTTTTCTCATTGTACACCACACCCACCTGACTCCATGAGACTTATTGACCCCTCTACCATCATACCATAAAAAAATCCCCAATCTTCTTTTTTACATAATTGAATTGGGCCTAATTGAAAATCCATGTGAAAGCATAGTATACGGTATAGGAAGAAATAACTTTTTGACACACTTGAAACCTTCCAACTAGGGAGAGGTATTGCTTGTTCCACTTAACCAGTTTCTTATCAATCTTTTGTTTGATTCATTCTCACATTTCCTTGAGGTTAGGATCTACCGAGAAAGGAATGCCAAGGTATCTGACCAAGTGAATAGGCCCACTCCATGCAAGGGATGATTTAGCACACCAAGTTAGTTGTGAGCCTTCCCAACCCAGAATGATATAATTAGGAAGAGAGACCTTACTTCCTGAAGCAACACAAAAAAAAATCAAGTTTCTTCATAAAATGCCCAAAATTATTTTCATCTTGTTCTATAACAATAGTTTTTTCATCAACAAACTATATGTTGGAGCTCTTCCCCATTAGGGAGAAGAATGCCCTTCACCTTTGGGGATAGTGAATCATCCCTTAGGAGATAGAAAAGTGCATCTATTGCTATCATAAATAGAGCTAGAACTAATGGATACTGCTACCTAATGGATATAGTGATATAAAAAGGGGAGGATCTAATACCATTCACATCCACATTAGTAACAACCCTATTCATTAGAGTGCATACCATTTGACAAAAAAAAATGGGAACCCCAGACATTGGAGCATCATAGTGATGAAATTCCATTCAATCTTGTTTTATGCCTTCTCATAGTCTAGTAGAAGCATACATGCTTGCTGGTTAGATTCTTTATCCTAATCCAAAGCCTCCCAATAAGTAATCAAATTTTAAAGAATGTACCTCCCCTTCACAAAACTAGTTTGTGTAGGATTAATGACCTTGGGTAGAATATATTTAATCCTTACAGCCAATATTTTAGCCAGGATCTTATATGAGACATTTAATAAGGTAATGGGGCTCTAGTTTTTTATTAGAGACCTATTTCCTTCTTTAGGGATAAGATTAATAATCATTGAGTTGATATCTACTCCCAAAGATCCCTTCTCAATTGCTTCTAGGTAAACTTGTAGAAGATCTTCTCCCACCCACTCAATATTATCTTTATGGAAGTCTACTAGGATACCATCGGGTCTTAGAGCCTTCTCATTATGCATACTCTAAATGGATTTAGTGATCTCTTCCACTGAGATAGGCCCACTCAACCAATTTGCATCTTCTTTAGAAACCTTTTTTGGGACAATGTTACTAATCTCCTTTCTAGCTCTCAACATATCTTTTCCACTATCCTCGAAGGAGAATAACTTGGATTAAAAGGAGGAAAATGCATGCATAATTTATCCCTAGGACTTGATAGTGTTTCTCTCTTCACACAAGAAATCAATCCTCTCCTTGGCCTCCTTTTGTTTAAGGATTTGAAAAAAGTATCTTGATCATTTGTCACCATGATTAATCAATTAAATTTTATCCTTGGTTTTAGCACCCTGAATCTTAATATTCTTCAACCTTCTAAGTTTGTCTATAGCATGTGTCAAGGCATCTAGAGCACCCAAATTTGTTGGGTAATCTTGAATAGTTTTCTTAGCTAGGCATAGATTGTTGTGTAACTTAGATTCCAGTCTCCTACTGTCCTTAGCCTTCTTCTTTCCTACTACTTGAAATATATTCCTCCAACTATTGATACATTGAACCCACCTATCAATGGCATTGGTGTGTTTAATCATCCCCATGTTAAATAGTTTGATGATCTTGACTGCAGTTCTAATGTCTTCATCCTTTAAAAGTCTTACATTAAGAGAAAATGCCTTGCTTCTCTTCTCAACATTCCTCACATCTTCTAAAGTAAAGATGGAGGTAACAATAGGGTGGTGGCCAGATAAAGTATAGGGTATAACATTAACACTAATGCCATTGGAATATTTCTTAAATCCAAACACCTCTTTGTTAATGTAGAACCAATCTAGTCTGCAATTTATTCTCCTATCTCCTGTTGGTAGTTAGACTGGGTGTGCCATATTCCATTGTGAGAAGATTTGTTTCTAGCCAAAGGATCTAGCAACTTGTGCTTATTTAGCATTTTATACCAAAAGAACTTCTCACTGCTTTTCCATTCAAATATCAATCCTCCATCCTTGTCTTGGGGACCCTCTATCATATTGAAATATCCCCCATGATCGATGGGATGTTCTTAAGTTGAAATTACCATTTACACAACTCTATTCTTTCCTTATGGTCATTAGAAGCATATATGTTGCATACACCATATTCTAATTCATTGCATTTAAGAGTGATCCACACATCTCTATTGCAAGGAGAGTTATCCCAATCCAAGATGCATCTAGTCCATTTGGGGCTAACCAGGATAGAAGAACCACCCTTTCCCTTCTGGTGCTTGGTAAAGAAGCTTCGTGCATCATTCCAAATGCATTTAAGGTTAATGTCAAGGGTGAACCCCGCTACTTTAACTTATTAAAGCAAAAGGATATCAATGTTTTTCTGCATCATTATGAGTATTTTAATAACATATTTCTTGTCTAGGGATTCTAACACCCTAAGATTCCAAGAAGAGCACCTAATATGCATGGAGAACATTTAAGGTTCAATGTCTATGGGATATTTGAATCTCTTGTAGCAAATTGGGAATTTCTACTTAGGGTTCTTATAAGGTTGCTTGTTATTGGCCGAACTAGGAGGTCTCCCTCTCTTCTTCTTAGCAGAGGATTCTCCATCAAATTTAGTAGGGGGTTCAACATTCTCATCTTGTTCAACCTTCTTAATTCTCACTCTCCTTTTCTCCTTGTGTGAATTGAATACAAACACTTTGTTGTCTTTTTGGGCCTCATTGGATAGAGATATAGTTCCTTCACCAATATCCCCTTCTTCCAACTTCTTATCACTACTTGTTTCATCAAACCCAACATTTGGTCCACTCACTTAGGTAGGAATAGCACCATGGGGAATAATGGAAAGTTTTTTGTGCAAAGAATGGTGAATCCTAGGGGGGCAGGTATAACCAGTAGAGAGAAATTGCTAAGCTTATCTTCATCACCATAAGCTCTCTTGATATTAGCAAGCCCATTTAGGGATGCACTAACATCAACCTCTCCATCGCACTTCTCACCTTGATGCCTAGGGTTCACCATACTCTCCACACCAACTTGGTCCTTATGCTCAATAGTATCACCCTCACCCCGGGGAATGGAGGAAATGTTGGAGTTCTTAGTAGTAACATTACCAATAGGGGCTAGATCTCCATTCAAAAATTTTTGGGGGATGGACACATTCTTGGGAATAGTCTCCTAATTCTCTCAAGAGAAATTTGTTGGGAATTTGTGTGTCATTTTTGGGCTAAGGGGGCATCAAGGGTTAACCCAAAGTTCAAGGTATTCACATCAGTTAACTCTTTCAAAATATTATCCACATCAACAACACATGAGGGAGGGGGATCATTAGGCTTATTGAATTCTCATTTCAAAGCATCAAGTGAAGCAATTAGTTCCTCATAGGTAGGATGGGAATGAACCAAAAGGGAATCTTGGGGAAAACTAGAAGATTTCTGAGGATGGGAAACTAACTAAGAAGGCTTAGCAATATCTTTTCAGTTCCTTTAGGGAGTGGAGGACTGTTCTTCTAAATGAGAGGGAAATTGATTCTCATGTTGTCTTCCCTTCTTAAAGGAAGCAGGTGTTGATACCACCAAGAAACATAATAGGACATGAAATCATTTACCCTTCAAGGTAAACAAATCTATTTTTTAATGTCTAAACCTAGATTAATGGAAAGAAGAACCCTGACATCAGTGTGTGGAAGAAAAGTGTCTTTTTTATCCACTCTAATAATGCTTCCAATCATCTCCAAGGCCTGAGGGATCAAATTCCAAAGATAGGGAGGAAGGTTACCGACTGTAATCTAACAAGGGTAGGAAATGGAAATAATCTCTTCTTGAATAGTTTTAGGAGTCTAAGAGAAGGCCCTAAAATTGCAAGATCCTATCTTCCATAATTACCTCTTAATGAATTCCTTTTGACTAACAGGGCAAGCCATACAAATAAAAAACAACCCTTTTTGAATTATTTGAAAGTACTTAAAATGAAACTCTACTTTTTTCAACCAAACATTATGGAACCATTCATTCAGAAAAGAATGAGAAGGAAGTTTTGATATCTCTTGAGTAGTGAGAAAAAGAGAAGTATCTTTCAACGTATTCTTCTCAGATTCAATTGCAACAAACATTTGGAAGTTGGGTTTAACAATGATAGCCTCAATTGGGAGGGCCTTACCTCTAACCTGTCCCTTCTATGCAATGGTTGTGCCACTAGGCCTCAGCTAGAAGAAGAACACTCTATCAAGGATCTCAACCATGTTCTCCACAACCTATGTAAACAATCAAATCCTAATTGAGGTTGCATCGAGCAAACTTTATGGTGAAGAATGCCCATCTTCGAGCGTATTGGTGCCCATAAAAGGAAACAAATGCTCAATAAAGGTGTAGTAAATGTAGTACTATTTTGCCCAATATGGAGTAGGAGGAAGGCCTCCCACTTGGAAGGCCTCCTCGGTATGCGACTTGGGACTCAACTGTAGAGCCCAAGTCATGTGCGTTCAAAAATTGATCCAATGGAAGGATTTTGCTTTCTTTAATTTAATCAATAATTAAATAAATTAAAGAACTTATTTAATTTTAAAAGATTGAGATTAAAAAAATAAAAAATAAAGATTTTATTTATTTTTAGGAGAGATTTTGTTTTCTTTGAGAAAAATAAATAATTAAATAAATAAAAATATATTTAGTTAGCGACGATTGAGATAAATAAATAAAATAAAGCTTTTATTTATTTTTAAGAGACTGCTTTCTTTGAAAAAATTGAACAATTAAATAAATTAAAAAACTTATTTAATTATAGAAGACTTAGTTAACTAATTAAAATAATTATTTAATTATGAGGGAAAATGAAAGAATGCATTTTATTTTATTTATTTTATTTTTATTTTTTGGTAAAAGGCCAGAGCTAAGAAATTTTATTAATCATTAAAAGTGTTACAAAAACCCCACTCAGTGCAAGCGCTGGTAGGAAAGAGTGCGGCTGAGAAAACCTCCAGCCTTGCCTAGGAACTTAGTTTGGATTCTGATACATGAATTTCTAAGAGGGTATTCCCTCCTTTTCTAGATTTTAAAGTGCACATATATTCCAAAGAAAAAGGTATTCTACAATTTGATTTGTATAAGCCTTCATGTTCTGGATTAATAGATCCTATGTTGAGTCGTTTGCTTGCTGCTGGCACTTGAGGAGTCTTGTCGATCTATGTTGAAATATGTTCGCTATTTCATTTGTGACTTTTGTTCCTGCTTTACCTGTCACATCTCAGCTTTGACTAAGATCCACGTTAGTCTGTTTGTAATTGTAAAAGAATAAATCATTGATGCTAAAATTAATTGATATTGATGAAACAAAGGAGCAATATTTTCCCTTACCTAGAGTGGCTCAAATAAGGAGAAGAGCTTGTTTTGTCTGCTCAGCCTGCAGAAAGATCTAAAGACCTTACCTTCTAACTATTAAACTCCCAAGATATCCATTCATGACTATTAAAAGGAAGAGATTAGAGTCAAAAGGAGCATTTCCTTACATAAGACTCATGATCTTGATTTCATTGTTAAATTATGCTTCAAAAATTTGATTGTATAGGTTATTGTGGTTAATAAACACAGTGGTCTTGAGATCCTGTTTCTATCATTAAATTTGTAACCCCTCCTATGACTTACGAACTTTACCGATGACCTTGTACTATAAAAATTGTAATCACTTGAAATTGGACAAGTTAAATCAAGTGAATAATCAAGGTAAAAATCAAAGTAATTAAATCAAATCGAGCTATTATCAAATCAAAATTGCAACCAAGCTAATAATCTGAATTAATTGAAAATCCAAAGCCATTAAATCAATTTGAATCAAATAAATCATGATTAACCAATCAATTGTGTAATTAATCTAATTAATTACGTAGTTCAGTTTAAATCAAATCAACCCATTTAAGAGGTACACATGGTTAAACAAATTAAATAAATTCAATTAATTAATTCCTATTTTCTCTCAACCACCAAATGGGAGGAAAATGAATCAACCAATAGGAATTATGGACCAAGCTCACATGGATCAAGCCTAAATTGTATCTCAATCACTCACTTGGAGAATGCATCTTGTCCACTCATTTTGTCCTCTTGTCCCAAGCTTTGAGGACAAAATATTTAAATGGTCTCCAAAGGTGGAACCATGGACTCAAGTCTCACCTAACCTTGATCAACTTAACTACACCCCCTACCCTTGCTAAAATCTATAAAAGAAAGGCATAATTCACTCAATAATCATCCACAAATCTGAGAATAGCATCAAACCTCTTGCAAATTAGAGATAGAAAGGAAAATTTAGAGTTAACTAGGCTTAATTTCAATTTGGAATTGAACTATTAGCTTTATTTATCATTCATTCTCATTTTAGTACTATCACTAATGGAAGCTTGCTGAGAGCTTTGCATTAGCATCCCTAAATAGAGATCCATAGAGTGCTTAATTGTCAATTCTTTGCTTAATTAGATTTCTATTTGTGGTAATTTAGTTATTATTTTGAGTTATTGATGATACTAACCCTATGAAGGTACTTTTTCTAGTACACAAAAATAAACAAAACTCTGAGAGGATAGTGGAGATTGAGGCTCAGCTAGCTATAAGAATACCCAATGCTGCCTACGCTGGTATCTAAGAAAGATGGAAGCCACTCATAAAAGACCCTAGAAGAGAGCTAGATGATAAACGAGAAAATAAAAATATACAAAGCATGCTAGTAATAAAAGGAAGAAAAATAGAAAGAATGCATTTAATTAAATAATAAAGATTATTTAATTTAATTGGAGGAAATTGATTAATTAAATAATAAAATTATTTAATTAATATTAGAAAAAAATTAGATAATTAAATCATTTAAAAATCATTTAATTATGAGAAGGGATGGAAATGTTAATTTTAAAATTTGAATTAGAAGAATGACACTAAATTAATCAAATAATTAAAATAATTTAATTAATTAAGAAGAAAGTTAGTAAAATTGTTGCATGCAGACATGGGACAATTTTAGGTGTCTATAGATGTAGCCCTAAAGCCTTAGTTACAAGCAAGGGACTTGCCAAGGAAGGTGTTGTAAAAAATTGGGAGTGATTTGAAATCTCCAAGTAGTGTTTTAAGATGTGTGAAGTTAGAGTGCTCAACTAGTGAGCCCTCTCCCCTACATGATAGAGAGGCAAAAGCATATAAGAAATACAAGGTAGGGGGAAAATTAAGGAAGGAGGGACACAAACCACATGGAACAACACAAAGAGGAACCCAATAACATAAAGCAACCAAAGTATGATAAGCAATAATAAATATGGATGAGATGTATTTTCAATGCAACCATCACCATCAAGTGTTTCAATTGTATACTCTTCTAATATGGGGATATATGGTTCACTAGCATGTATGGGTAAACTAAGAAGCTTAGCCCTATTTTCACTTTAATTACTTTGGGAGGTGAGGAATCTAATTCGCTCAAGATGTTGGGCACAAAATAGATTTAGTAGTCCCTAATGGTAGGTTGAAATGTGACTATGCAATTGTGGAAGGTGGATACAAGATCTATAGAAGAATGGGACAAAATGATGACTTTAAGCATGCACGGGAAAATAGAAAACTGATATGTAGAATCTAGCAAATAATATGGGGTCTACAATGATGACTAACCCATGAACCAAATTTGAGGCATAATCAAGGGGATTCAATCATGTCGGGTGACCCGCTCCCAAGACTCAGTCACATGGGGTGACCCACTCCCAATTGTTTCAAATCTAACAATAATCATTCTAAAATTCTCATTGTGCTAAGTTTGTACCTTTATTCATGCATTTGTCATCTATTATCACACATATAAAAGGGATAAAATGTTGGGTTGAAAGGAGTTTTCCTATGTCAAACCCTAATTTTGGAATTAAACATGAAATTAAGATGTAATTGAAAGTGTGTTTATATCTAGTAGAGGTTGGATCTAAGAATTGAGATGTCTTATACCTTATTGATCAAATGCTCTTTTGAATGTTATCAAATTTTTTGATGCAATAACATGACTCCAGAAGACCCAAAAGGAAAGTCATGAACAAATGTTTGCATGAAGGATGTTGAACCTTTCCATAATGCTAGATCTAAATAATATAGAAAGATGAATGTCTTGAATACTTGATGCTTGAATAGTTAAATTTTTGATATATTGATTGATTGAGTGTGATGTCAAATGGGGGAGGGGGGTAACTTGATTTTATACCTCTCCCTATCATTTTTGGGTGTTAATTTTGGAGCAAGCTAATGTGGGATTAAATTTCCTGCTCTCACAAGCTAATTGTTGCTTGATTTGAATTTTGGGCTAGATTGTGGGGAGAAGGTCACCCAAGGCTACATGTTCTCCTAAATGTAGGCCCAAATTTGGTACCAGGGTCTTAAATATTGAGGCTAGCTACAATTTTAGTCAAAATTGAGCTAGAATAACAAGATTGAGTACAAGAAGCCATACATGCTAAAATAGGGCATAAGAGAGAAATAAATTACATCGGGATGCAATTTATGATGCTACAACTCTTTAAATATATTGTGTTATTAAAATAAATACCTCCCATAGGAATTTATATTTCATTATGAAGTGTCCATCCATGAACAAGAGTGGGATATAATGTATGCTTTGGAAAAACTAGAGAAAACGTTATATTGGGTTTTTTTTTGTTTCATGTGTGACATCAATATAGGACATTTTAATAAGACCAATCTCATGATGTTTTGTGAAGGTGGCTTCTAGATTATTAGGGGTGAGATTTAGATGTTTTGGATGTTTTGTGGACTCTAATGGTGCCTCTGGGGGTCTGGGATTCTTATGGAATCCTAGAACAGTTAAAGTGGATTTGGTAGATCAAGGGAAGAACTGGATGATGATTAAAGCTTAGATTTTTCTTCACAATGTGAGATTCTATATGATTAATGTGTATGGCCCAACTAGTTCAGAGGCCAAGAAGGGATTTTGAACAAACTGATAGAGGTATGTAGGTTGATTCAGCAAGAAAGTGTAATTTTGGCAGGAGGCTTCAACACAAACCTTGAGATGACAGATAAGAGTGGTAGTGTTGGTAGATTGGGGAGAGTACAAAGGGACTTTCATGATTTTGTGGAAAATAATGGGATTTGGGAGATTAGACCAAATAAGGGAAAGTACACTTGGACTTGTCGAAGAGAAGGATTCTCAGGAATTGCAGAGAGATTGGAATATTGCTTTTTTGTTGGGGAGATATTGGGATCACTTGTAGGTGGTGTTTGAAGCAAAGATCCTATCTTTATCAATCTCAGACCATTATCTTTTGTTGGTAAAGGTTGTCAAAGATGGTACACCAAGTAGGAATCCTTTCAATTTTGAACAAACATGGTTACAGGAGGAAGGATTTTATGAGATGGTAAGGAATTGGTGGATTTCGGCTCCAGTGGTAGAACGAAATAAGAGTTTTAAATTTTTAAAAAAGCTCCAACACATCAAGAAATTTCTAAAGATCTAGAATATGGTCCACTTTAAGAACATCTTTATGGAGAAAGAGATCATTGAAGGCCATATTATTGTGTTGAATAGTAAGGTTATTGAAGGTGGTATGGATGAGGTTGAATTTGAAAATGAAAAGGATATTACAAGGATGTATGGAGAACTGTTAGCATGAGAGGAGGTATTTTGGAAACATAAATCAAGAGAAATTTGGCTGAGAGATGGAGACAAAAATACAAAATTCTTCCATTTCTCTGTAAAGATGAGAAGGCCAATTAATAGAATTTTTAAACTTTAAACATCTCAAGGCAAAGATATCACAGATCCTCAAGAGATTAATGAACTGATTGTGGAATTTTTCTCTCAGCTTTGGAGTGTGGAGGAAATAGATTGCGGGTAAAGGGATGACATTCTGCATGTGATTGAACCCAAACTTACTGAGGAAGATAATGAAATTTTGGTCAAAAAATTTAGTATGAAGGAGTTGAGAGAGGCTATTTTTGGATTAGTTGGAGACAAGGCATTGTGACTTGATGGGTTTTAGGTTTTTGTCTATCACAAATTTTGGAATGTCATCAGTAAGAAGTTGCTTGGGGTGGTAGAGGAGTCAAGATATTGTGGTTTCGCACTGAAGGATTTCAAAAAATCTTTGGCTACACTTATTCCAAAAAAATAAAAGGCAGAAAGGCTAGAGGATTTTTGACCGATCTCTTTACGTAACACTACCTACAAGATCATCTCAAAATTATTGCTAATCGGTTGAAAAAAGTCTTGGACAAGCTCATTTCTCTAGAGAAAAGTGGATTCACCCCTGTGAGGAAAATTGTTGATGGTATTATTGTGGCTCATGAGATGATTCACTCTATCACCACTAGAAAGATGAGTGCAATGCTATTGAAATTGGACATCATGAAAGCGTATAATCGGGTGGACATGTATTTTCTTTTTAAAGTTATGGAAAGGTTTGGTTATAGTAACAAGTGGATTCGTTGGATTATAAGTATGATATGTGATTATAGAATGTCTCTTTTGGTCAATGGTAGCCCTCAAGGATTCTTTACTACTTCTAGGGGGTTGTGCCAGGGGGATCCAGTTGCCCCTTTTTAATTTATATTACTAGTAGAGGTGCTAGGGAGAATCATTGTGAAACAAAGAGAATGGGGAAGGTGGAAAGGATTGGGGATTGCTACAGATTTTTACTTGACCACCCACTCACAGTTTGCAGACCACACCTTTTTAGCAGGAGAAGCCTTTTTGAGAGAAGCAAGAGTGAGGAAATTAGTGTTGGACTCCTATAGGGTGGCCTTGGGGCAGGACATCAACTATGATAAATCAGAAAAAAAATTATTCAACATTGGCAAAAATTTGCAAAGGGAGATTACTACTATGTTCAGAGTCCATAAAGGTAAGCTACATAGAAAAATCTTGTGTGTTTCCATTTTTGTAGGTGCTGGTAGGGCATCTCTATGGAATCATCTGGTTGATAAATATAGAAAATTCATGAAAGGGTGGAAATATAGGTGGCTTATATTAGTAGGAAGATTAACTCTTCTTAAATCTGTAGTTTCAACTATTTCCATTTTCTCAATGTCATGCAATCGAATACCAATCAAGGTGATTAAGAAAATCGAGCTAAGGATGAGGAAGTTCTTGTGCGATGATAACAATAAGAATGATAAAGTTTCACTCTTAGAATGGGATAAGTTGTGCAAGCCAAAATATTGTGGTGGTGTTGGTTTGAGAAATTGGAGGCTCATGAATGAAGTGCTAGGTGTTAAGCTTATGTGGGACACGTATAATAAACTAAACCAAAGATGGGTGTAATTTATCTATAAGAAATACCTCCCACGGGGAAGTAGGGAGTCTATCTTGAATATTGCTAACCCACCCCGTGGATCTTCTCTTTGGAACTTCATTGTGAGTTATAGAGATGTCATCTTCAAAAATGTCTTGTGGCTAGTTGGGGATGGGAGAAATGCAGACTTCTGGCATGATTCATGAGATGGCTTGGAATCTATGGAATCACTGATAAACAATGAACAAGCTATGTTAATTGCAAAGGTGAGGTGGGGTTCCAAGGTGAGGGACTATGTGGACTTGAACAACCAAGTAGATGGGGAGGGTGTGCATTGGAAATACCTGAGAATGTTGGGACTGGAGACTGATGTAGCATAAAGATTCAAGCAATTTGATTGGTTTTTTAGAAGGGAGTTAAAAACTAGCCTTGTTACCAGAACTCAAGGATTGAACATCCTAACCGAGTAGCTATCCTCCTTTATAAAAAATCATTTAATTGTCAACCTAGGGATGTGTTACTTGAAATGGACTAGAAAAATATATGCACCAAGAAATAACTCAAACCATGCTATCCTATGATTACTATAGGAAACAAATGATCTGGAAAATAAATTGTAGAAATACTAAAGCATGAATAAAAAGCCTGAAACTCCAAACTATGATACTTCAACTATTATGCCACTTGGCTGCAGGAAGCAATAGCTAACTTGTGGCTTTGGCTGTAGGAACTATTTCAACACTGGAATTAAAGAAACAAGATGTAGAAATGAAAATTACGGGAAATGAAACTATCTAATATGGATTCCTCACCAAGTGGGCCCCCTTATTTGAGTATCCAAAAATTAATTACATAGTATTAACTCTCAACACTTCATTATCATTGATTCAAGAATAGAATATGAATGTATTCATGAAAACTGGAAAAATGGAATAGAGTAAATATTATAACTTCTGAAAAATAATAATGCCCTTCTTTTTCACACAAGAGTGGAGATTTATTTAAATGAAAAGATATCTACCACCTTAACTTCTCACACCATAAAACAAGCAGAGAATTTATTATAAAACTAGAAAATAGGAACAAGACCCTCCAGAAAAATAGAAAAGGAAGTTCCACCACATGCACAAAGAACAAATCTAGCCTTTCACCATTTCCTAGATTTCCTAGAGAATATAATAACTTCATTGACTTGATCTTTAGTTATTGCCATCTTCATCTTCCAGAGCCAAAATCTTAGCTATATTAATTCTCCCACCAATCAACTCGCTACAGGACCAGGTCTGTTTGCCCATCATATAGGTGCATTTACCTAGTCATTCTTATTTACTAACTAGGATCTGCATCAAGGTGTTAGAACATAGACATCCAAGATAAAATCTAAAAACATGCATACACACATTTCCATTCAAATAGCTAACTAACTATTAAAAACATAATCACGTATTTGTCATACTTAATTATAGCATTTATAGATATGTATGCATGTTAAAGTATTTAAAAAAATAACTGATGTCCATGTGGATGCATGCCACCTAATACTATGAAATAACAAAGTATTTTTAGAGAAAATTATGATAAAACAAGAAACAAGGTATGGCAAGAACTATCCTAGGGTTTTAAAACATGACATGAAAATATGTTATCACAATTTTTGGATCAAAGATAGGTGGTGTTGAGTGAGGAGGAAGATAGAATCATTTGGTGTTGTGTTTGAAGTGGTGAATATGTGATGAGGTTGGGGTATAAGATTCTAGAAAATGAAGATTCAAGAGAGAAGTGGGCCCTCAGAATTTGTTGACACTAGACGTGTCTCCCCAAGGCGGGGGATTTTACGTGGATGGCTGTCAAGGGGCAGATCCTTACTAGAGAAAGAGTATAGAAATTGGTATTTTCAAGTCCTTTCAAATTCTTTTTTATGTCACAAGGCCGAGGAGAACGTAGATCACCTGCTCCTCAATTGCAAATTCTCTAGACAATGTTGGGAGTTTGTGTTGGAAAAGTTAGGGTGGGAAGGCCCACTTCCTAACAAGTTTTAAGAACTTTTGGAATCTTGGCTAGATATCAGATGTATGTCAACCTTTCCTACAATCTGGACAAGGGTTCCTTCCATAGTGGCATGGGAGATCTGGAAGGAATGAAACCACAAAATATTCCAAGCAAAGGAGGAAAGTTGGGAATGATTCTCACAAAGACTTGAATGTGAAATCTTAGAACTATTGATCAATGCAACAACTCTAATCAATGTGACAAAGACGTATTTCACTAGGAAAGATCCAAATTTATAGAAAATATGGTCCTTGATTTGATCTCGTTCAGGGACTCCCAAGGGTTGATCCTTTGGTTGGGGGTAAATTAAGTGGTAGATCTAATAGAAATATTAGTGAAGGATGGGTCAAAGTGTAGTTTGATGGTGCCTCAAAAGGTGACTCAAGAAACATCAATGCAGGATGTGTCATACTAGATACAAAGAATAAAATTCTATCCATTGGCACTAGATCTATACCGGAAGGAACTAATAATGTAGTATAATGTTTGAATGCCATATTTGCACTCAAAGTGGAAAAAAAAAAGGGTTATAAGAAAATTCATCTCCAAGGCAATTCATAAATTATAATCAATAGGATTGTGAAAGGAAAAATGGAAACATGGTTTTTAGATAAACATATCAGAAACATTAGAAAGATGTTGGAAAGCTTCAAAGATTATGTAGTCTCACACACACTACACAAAGGAAATCAAGTGGTGGCCAAAATGGAAAATTTGGGAGTAAGGATGATTGATAAAATAAAGATGGTGGATGATTTCTCTCATTTGCCTTTTCAATCCCATGATCTTTCGGGATGATTTAGTAATGATGGTGAGGTAGCTTTGAACCTCATTATATGGTGAATAATGATGATAGGGAACGTGTGATACTTGACCAAGAAAAGTATGGAGGAGAATTGAATTATCGTGCACTCATGACTTTGGGTGATGTGTATGGAACTCTCTAAACGCATGAATAGAATTTAATGAATCAAACTAGACTTTTTGGCACAATCAGTGTGCAAGTAAAATTGGAGTGTGAGTCATGGAGGCAAATTTCTTTATGGACACTTCCAAAAAGAAGCAGACACTTGGTTTTAGATCTATGATCACACCACTCATGTTGGGGTGATCTTCATGTCAAAAGAAGATGGGTTTATTTAGATTCTGAATAAACTATTTGGCAAGGAGTTCATTGAAGGAGACTTTCACCCATGAACGAATGTGGCCATATCCTCCATATTCTGCACATGGGAATTTCTACTTGCCTAAGACAAGGAAGAGGCACTGTGCATGGTGGAGCTATGTGTAGAGCTAGTGTGGAGGATGGGTGTAGTGCATTGGTTGAGTTTGGAAAAGATTGGTGTAGGTTTCACACAATTGATGGCGATGGCACCATGTTGAAGGTACAAGGAAAGGTTTTCAACCCTTTTTGGTGTTTGGTACTATGAATCCAATTGTGCAGTGCATGGGTGAAGCTCGAAAAATGTAGATGGAATTATTGGCGTACATGAACCAGTGGGAAGCCGATCAATCAAGGCTGACAGAGGAATGGAAATGAAAGAGTAAATACACACCAAGTAAGGTCCGTGAACAAGATGCATGAGTGATTTCTTAAGAGGTGTCACTGTCTATTTTGTGATGGATGAAATCCAAGGTGGAGACCATTGGAGGGATAATGGTCAATGAAACCCATGAGGAGATGATGGCTAAGTAGTGCTTTAAGGATCAGTGATGTGGTGAACTATGTGTTTGGCCTGTGTGTCCATTTTTCCAAGTAGGGATATGTGTTTATCCCATCTTTGTGTAGTGTTAGGTTTCTGATGTGTCAAAAGGTAGGTTCTTAGGTGGCAGATGTGTATATGGGGCATACAAAGATTTATCTAGGCTCAAGGCCTTGTTTTGGCATATGTAAAGCTTTTCTTTTCAAATCAATAAAAAATATCACTTATCAAATAAAAAAGGACCAATCTCATGATTAAGAATATTAGAAGATCTCAATACATTTTCTTTCATATAATTAACCCCATCAATTGAAGAAGTAATGTACCTATGTTAAGAATCCTCAACATTTATTTTCTCTTTATCTATAAGATATTTAACATTTTTCTTGAATTCATGGCATCTAACTACAAGGTATCCATGTATACAATAATAACCACCAAAATACTTATCCTTTTGTGGTACAAGTTTACAATTACCTATTATTTTTACATGATGTTAGGTAATAAGTGTTAGGAATAGTCCCAAGAGATAACTGAGAGGGGGGGGGGGGTGAATTAGTTATCTACAAGTTTCAATTATTTATCCAATTAAGTATACTTAAACTTTAAGCATAAGCACAATGAAAGAACACTTGAACACAACACCAATATTTTGGTTATGGGGAAACCCAAATAGGTAAAAACCCCTGTGGGAATTGACACCCACTAATAAACTGCACTAGTGTATAATGATCCTTGTTAGAAGATCTTACAACCATGTTAGGAGTTGATATTTACAATGCAATAGGTACATTGACCCAGTCAAAGGTCAGAACCTGTTAGGAGTCTTTTATGATTGACCTTGTTAGGGGTGAGGACGCACTATCCAAGAGCTCACTACTCAAAGGGGTGAAGGCTACAACCTTCTGAATAACAGATACACACTATATTTGGATCTTGGTGAACTACGAGGTAGACCTATTGTCTTGATTAGTTCCAATGAATATCATATAATCTTTACTTGGTCACATAGACATTTTTCTGATGGCTCAACACTTCACACTCTCTGCTCTACTCTTCTCTTTCAACTCTGAACCGTGTCTTAACAATCACAAATGACTGCCTATAAATATCTTCTCTCTAAATGATATAATCAAGTCATCCTATTAGAAACACCTTGAAATCATATTAGAGAAACAATAATACTCTCTAATAACATTTCTGTTGGCTCTACTAAGCACGCAATACAAACTGGGACCTGTCCAAATTAATAAGTGTAGACACATGCTACATACTGTTGGCTCTACCAATTTAACTGATACTTTCTCCTCAAGCTGAATTACATCATGCACTCTTAAAAAAACCTTCTTAACTCTTTTCTAATTACTAATCCAAGAACACATACTAAAATGATAGGTGCAACTCTTGTACCAATATAATCTCTGTCGGCTCTTCTGGATAAACACAAGAGACTGCAACTGGTGAATAGCGACTGCATAACTTCACTTTTATTGAACATCAAACTCTACATCCATGAATGGTGCAACACTAACATGCCCCCATCACATATCCAAAGGCACAAGGCTCTATGATAACTATACGAACAATCACACACAGAACACTGCCTGTAACTTTGTCAGGAACACTGCTGACACAAGATGCTACATAACTATCTGTACTAACAATTAACCTCTGTGTTCATGATATCATGCTGATAACATGTCCATGCTATATATACTCAAATCTTACTGCATAAGTCTTCCACGCATGCTACTTACCATATGTTGTCATCAATGATAAACATACAGTTAGCACTGGCTTGCTGGCAAATCTCCAACAATCTCCCCCTTTGGCATTGATGGAAACATGTGGAATGAAAAACACCACCAATACAAATGACCAATTCTTTTATAACATTCTCCATTTCCTTATCAAAACTCCCCTAAGGATGAATCCTCCATCTGCTACAATATTATTTAATATTCTTCATTTCCTCAATTGAACTACTTCCATGACTAAATACTACTACCTCTTTTTGCTATATATTACTCCTCCTTAATTCTGTATGTACTCCCCCTTTAATGTTGTTTTTCATGACTATATACTACTCCCCCTTTGACATCAATGGAAAAGGGTGCCAAATATTTAAGCTCTAGTACTACTCCTGAAGTAGAGTAGTCAACCATCCATCAGTCACTAAGGACTGATGCTCTTTCCACTTTCTCTAAGTAGAATTAGGGAAGGGAATTACTCCTAGCTTCTCCCTGAGATAATCAAAAGTATCCTTTGGTAAGGGCCTTGTGAATATATCTGCTAGTTGTTCCTTTGTACTTACATAATCCAATTTGACCTCTTTCTCTACCACTTTCTCTCTTACGAAGTGATATTTAATCTCTATGTGCTTTGTGTTTGCATGCATCACATGATTCATTGACATGTTAATATTTCTAGTGTTATCACAATGAATAACAATAGGATAATCAATCTGAATTCAAAAATAATTTATCATCTGTTTGATCCAAACAATTATAGAATAATTCAGGGTTGTTGCAACATACTCTGCTTCTGCTGTTGAACGAGAAATACAATTCTATTTCTTGCTTGTCCAAGTGACAAGTCTATCACCAAGAAACACCACTCCTCCTGATGTACTCTTTCTATCATCAACGCATCCTACCCAATCTGCATCTGTATATACATGAAGCTCAAAATTATCTAAATTAGGATAGCATAGACCATAATCTATAGTGCCCTGTAGATATATGAATATTCTATTTACTGCCATGAGGTGACTTTGTTTAGGCTCTACTGCAAATCTTCCAACTATGCCAACTACATTAGAAATATCAGGTCTAGTTTGAGTAAGATATATTAGTTTACCAACCATAGACTTGTACAATGTTATATCTACTACTAGAGAATCATCTTCTTTTGTAAGCTTGCATCCTATTATCATAGGTGTACCCACTGGCTTACAATCATCCATCTTGAACTTCTTCAATATCTCTTTCACATATTTAGACTAATTAATGAAAATACCTTTCTCTGTCTGCTTCTCATTTAATCCCAAAAAGTATTCAATAGGTCCAATCATGCTCATCTCAAACTCGGTCTGTATCTCCTTAGAAAATTCTACACTAAGTTTGTCATTACCCCCAAAGATAATGTCATCAACAAATATAGCTACAAGTAGTAAACCTTTAGATGTCTCTCTGATAAGCAGATTACAATCTGCTACTCCTTTCTTGAATCCATTTTTTGTTAGATATCCATCAAGTCTCTCATACCAAGCTCCAGGGGCTTGCTTAAGTCCATAGAGGGCTTTCTTCAATCTACATACCATATCAGGCTTGTTTAATAGGGTGAATCCTTTTGGCTGCTCAATGTATACTTCTTCTTTTAACTCTCCATTTAGGAATGTTGACTTAACATCCATCTGATAAAATTTGAAGTTTTTGAATGTTGCATAAGCTAGAAACAACTTGATAGCTTCTAATATGCTCACAGGTGCAAATGTGTTTGAATAATCAATACCTTCTCTTTGCGCATATCCCTTGCATACTAGCCTTGCTTTATTCCTTACTACTATACCATCTTCATTCATCTTGTTTCTGAATATCCACTTTGTTCCAATCACATTCTTATCACTAGGTCTTGGGACCAGTTCCCAAGTATCATTCTTGATAATCTGATCTAGTTCTTCTTTCATAACATCATGCCAATCTGAATCATTACATGCATCTTCAACACTTAAAGGTTCTATATGAGATAGTAAACATACCACTTTATTTCTTGTTGAACTCTTTGTTTTTAATCTTGTTGTGACTTTGCTACTCTGATCTCCAATGATGTCATCCTTAGAGTGATATCTAGATGTATACTTTGGAACTTTAGGTGATACTAACTCATCTACCTTCTGAGTTTCTTCTTCACTTGTTTCAAGGTCATTGAATAATACATTAATACTGTCAAAAATCTCTTCAACTACTGTCTCACTATTGGAACAAATGGGTTCTTCTTCAATCATAGGTGAATAATCATGATATCTTTCTTGAACCATAAACTTTTCATCAATCTTAACATGAGAACTTTCAATGATCTTCTTCAATCTCAAGTTAAAACATCTATAAGCTTTGCTTTTAGTAGAGTAACCAAGGAAAATACCTTCATCACTTCTTGCATCAAACTTGCCTATTGCTTCATCCCCCTTGATGTAGCACTTGCTTCCAAAGATTCTGAAGTATTTCACTATGGGAACATTACCAAACCATAGCTCATAAGGTGTCTTGTCCGTGCTAGGCCTTAATTGTATTCTATTGATGGTATAGACTATTGTATTAACCACATCTCTCCAATAGGTGTGTGCAACATTTCCTTCAATCATGATGGTGTGCACTGTATCAAGGATGATGCTATTCCTTCTCTCTACAATCCCATTCTACTGAGGGGTTCTAGGTGCACTCAATTGTCTCTTTATGCCATGTTCTTCATAGTACTCATAGAATCTGTCAGAGGTGAATTTTCCTCCTTTATTTGATCTTAGAGACTTTATCTTTAGTCTAGATTCATTCTCAACCTTAGATTTGAATATTTTGAACTTCATGCTTTTGACTTATCTTTCAAGAATGCTACCCACATCATTCTAGAATAATCATCAACAAACAAAATGAAATACCTTTCACCATAGTATGATCTTGTTTGAGTTGGTCCGCATAGGTCTATATGAATCAGATCCAACTTGTTCTCTGCTGAATTATTCTTGCTTCTGAATGAATTCCTCACATGTTTTCCCATCACACATTCCCTGCAAATAGTATCGACTGGCTTTGCTATGCTAGGTAGATCTCTTACTACCTTTACATTGCTTATCTTTACTATGTTATCAAAATTGATATGACATAGTATTTTATGCCATAGCCAACTGTCATCTACTTTAGCAACAAAACAACTTGCTTCAGAATTAAGCTGAAAAATATTACCTTTAGTCTTTGAACCTAATGCAATCATTACACCATCCTTGTTGTTAATGATGCACTTGTTGTCTTTGAACTCCAATCTATAACCTTTTTCAAGCAACTGTCCAACACTAAGAAGGCTATGCTGCAAACCATCTACACAAATAACATCATCAGTGTTGTTCTTTCCATCCAATGTGATAGCTCCTCTACCAATGATAGGTTTAGGAGTGTTATCTCCTAATCTAACCATACCACCATTGTATTTGTCCATATGAACAAATCTATCTTTATCACCTATCATGTGATGTGAACAACTGCTATCTATAGTCCAATCTGTCCTTATGTTTTCTTGAGAAATCAATGCTAGCTCTTGTTCCTTTTTCTTATCTTCACGATCCATAATAGCAATGAATCCAATTTCATCTTCAACTGAATCATCATCAGAAACTCCATCACTAACATAGTAACATTCTTTTGTATACTTAGGCTTGTAGTTAGTTCTGAATTTCTTAACTCTTGTAGGACACTTGGATGCAAAGTGACCAATCTTATTACATGAGAAAAATTTGAAAGGTAACTGACCTTCATACTTTCCTTTTCCTTTTCTTTATTTCTTAGCAATCATATCAATAATATCATCTATCTCTTTATCTTCATCTTCATCATCAAAATTACTAGAAGTGTTTGAATATTTCTTTCCATGGACTGATGCTTTGAAGGTTGTCTCAATTTTAGGCTCTGTCTTCAATCTTGAAATCTCAAAAGCTGAAATTTTTCTGATCAAGGTCTCTCTCTTGAAATTTGTTGTAAGCTGCATGGTCTCATCAAGGATGTTTATCTTTTTTTCATACTCTGCTGTAAGAGTAGTCATTAACTTATCCATAATGTCTTCCTTTGTGATCTCTCCACCATTGTTCCTGATTCCAGCAACTGCTTCATTAATCCTTTGGTTGTAAGCTCTGATGTTTTCTTTAGGTAGCATCTCTAATGCATTGTATCTTTTCTTCCATGTCTTTTTGCACACATTCTTTTCTTGTGTATCTCCTTCAAACATGTCTTCTAGGTGCTTCCATATCTTGTAGGCTGTGTCTACTTTCTTTAACTCTAAAAACTCACTATCAGATAAGGCACTAATAAGGGCTTCTTTAGCTATTGCATTTTGATGGAATAAATCATTTTACTTGCTAGTAGAATCATCTTTTGTAAGGTCTTCTAGAGAGGGGATCTTAATATCTTTGATAGCCACTTCAAAAACTTCAAAAGCAATGCACTGCAAATGTGTCACCATTTTGTTCTTCCAATCAAGATAGTTCTCTCCATCAAACTTAGGACTGTCTTTTCTAAAGAATGCCATCTAATCAACCTTAAGCTATTAAACTTTCTCTTCGAGGCACTTGGCTCTGATACCAATTGTTAGGAATAGTCCCAAGAGATAACTGAGAGGGGGGGGGGGTGAATTAGTTATGTACAAGTTTCAATTATTTATCCAATTAAGTATACTTAAACTTTAAGTATAAAAAAAATGAAAGAACACTTGAACACAACACCAATATTTCAGTTACGGGGAAACCCAAATAGGTAAAAACCCCGGTGGGAATTGACACCCACTAATAAACTGCACTAGTGTATAATGATCATTGTAAGAAGATCTTACAACCTTGTTAGGAGTTGATCTTTACAATGTAATAAGTATAGTGACTTGGTCAAAGGTCAAACCCTGTTAGGAGTCTTTTATGATTGACCCTGTTAGGGGTGAGGATGCACTACCTGAGAGCTCACTAATCAAAGGGGTGAAGGCTGTAACCTTCTAAATAACAGATACACTTTATATCTAGATCTTGGTGAATTGTGAGGTAGACCTTCTATCTTGATTAGTTCCAATGAATATCATATACTCTTTACTTGGTCACATAGTACTTTTGCTGATGGATCAATACTTTGCACTCTCTGCTCTGCTCTTCTCTTTCAACTCTGAACCATGTCTTAACAATCACAAATGACTGCCTATAATATCTTCTCTCTAAATGATATAATAAAGTTGACCTATTAGAACCACCTTGAAATCATATCAGAGAAATAATAATACTCTCTAATAACATTTTTGTCAGCTCTACTGAGAAGGCAACACAAACTGGAACTTGTCCAAATTAATAAGTGTAGACTCATGCTACATATTGTCAGCTCTACCAATTTAATTGATACTTTCTCCTCAAGATGAATTACATCATGCACTCTTAAAAACACCTTATTAACTCTTTTCTAATTACTAATCCAAGCACACATACCGAAATGATAGGTGCAACTCCTGTACCAATATAATCTCTGTCGGCTCTTTTAGATAAACACAAGAGACTACAACTGGTGAATAACGACTGCATAGCTTCACTTCTACTAAACATCAGACTATGCTTCCATTAATGGAGCAACACTAACATGTCTCCATCACATATCCAAAGGCACAAGGCTCTATGATAACTGTACAAACAATCACACACAAAACACTGTTTGTAACTCTGTCAGGAACATTGCTGACACAAGCTGCTACATAACTATCTGTACTAACAATTAACCTCTACATTCATGATATCATGCTAATAACATTTCCATGCTATATATACTCAAAGCTTACCACATAATTCTTCCACACATGCTACTTACCATATGTTTTCATCAATGACAAACATACAGTCAACACTGGCTTGCTGGAAAATCTCCAACAATAAGACCAGGTTTCAAAAGTACTATACATGGAGGCTCTTTTAGTGCAATGAATTCTTGTATTTTTTTAGGCTGGTAATAAAATTATGATCACCACAAATATCATTAAGTATGGGCCCATTGCCCCATTTTAAAATGTGATAGCAATTTTAAACCATGGGAAAAAGGGGGAAGTTCTAAAAATATGTTGACATAAAAGATGGTCTTCTTGTAATGCACACTCATATGGTATCAAATAAATAAATAAATGAAAGATAAAAGTTGGAAAAAATCCAATATTTAAGGAGAGAAATAAAAATTTATGAATTATACATTCAATCTCAACATCATGTTAGGAAAGGTGCCTTTACCTTGCATCGTCTCAACCTTGCATCTTAATATTTGAATTCAATCAACTAGATAGAGTAGGTTATATTAAAATATAACTCTTGCATGTCTTCATTTTTTTAAGGGATCAATTATTTTAATAAGTTAAAATTTATGGTCTCCAAAAGTGAGGTGTCCCAAAGCACAAATGTTAAATCATACATAAGAAGATTTATAAGTAATTGCACATGTTGACCATAAATTCATCAACTAATGACATGTTATGGTGACTTTCATATAGCATCTTTGTAGGATTTTAATAAGACAAATTATATCACCCAATTTGAGAAAATAACCATGATATGTTAAGACCTCATGGGATTTAGGTTATAGAATTTAAATAATGTAGATTTTAGTCCAATTATGACGCAAGGGCAGGGTAGATACAAGCAGAATCAAGCAGAATTGAGTCCACTTGAATCCACAAAAAGCCCTTGCTCAAAGTTAAACAATGGAAGCAATATAATATCACATGAAATCAATGGAAATACAATGGATATGAGACAATCAACTAGCAGCAACAATAGAGAATTATATTATTTCTTTCCACATGCCCAGCTATGAGGCCTTCCGGGTTTCGGCCTTATACAATGAGAATTATGAATTCAGAATTATAGCTTGCATCCTATCTTTTTCTCCAATGATTTATCTTGATAATCCTTCCTATATCTCACCCATGATTCTCTACTACATCAATCTAGACCCCTTATATAGCTAGCTAAGCCACAGGTCGGCCAATCAGGCATTTAATTACAATATAGGTCCAGTCTCAAGATTTAAACCAAAACTAATGCTAGAATGAATATAAATTGATGTGCCTTTGGATTTATGTCCTAACTTGACCCAAGAACATTCCTTTAAGTGTGAAAGGTCCCATATGAGCACATGAAACATCGCAAGAAGAAACACCACACGTTTCACCCAAAAACTAGCAGGAAATAGGTCTTGAGGCAAAATAGGCATAACTTTTTACTCATAATGAATTGGAGTTTGTTATCTTGGGAAATGATATTAATTTAGGTCCAATTTAATTCATTAGGTTCTCAAAATAAAATTCATTATAGATCAAGATCACCAACGTGAACAATCAGCACCAAAACTGCAGTAACAACTCAGACGTGAAAGCTGGCAAAAAATAGGTCCTATGCCAAAAAGGCCATAACTTTTGATTCATAATGAATTGAAAGCTGTGCTCTTGGGTAATGATATTAATTTATGTCCCCTTGAATCAATTAAGTGAAAAAAATAAGATTCCTTATGGATCAAGAGAACCAACATGAACAATCAGCACCAAAACTATAGGAAAACACTGTTTCGACGGCAAGGAAAATAGCTGTAACTTTGAAACAGTCCATCCAAACTTGATGTGCTCATAGGAGAAGGTTAAAAAATAGGTCCCCAAAATGATGTAATCTTCACACACCATGAAACTATCAAATTCAAATATTATAAAGAAAACTAGAGCAAACAGGTACAAAAATAAAAAAATGTTTTTGGTTGATGCAAGATTGCCAAAGACCCAAGATGCTCCTGCATCAGACACCTAGGGTAAATAAAGAACTGATGTCCACATCAAGCACTACTAATACTCTAACTTGAATCATAAAGATCCAACTTAGCTTGTGTAATCCATGAATTGTCCTCAACTGGCTTGTCTTTCCACTGAACTAGATAATCCATGTAGTCTTTTCCTCTTGTACTCTTGCCAACTTTGCTATTCAAGATCTTTTCAATGCTGTCCCTATTCTTCTTAGGATATTCTGGATCATCTTCTATCTCATCATTTGATTCAAAGTACTCAAATATATCAGCAATGTTGAATATAGGTGATATATCCATGTCCTCTGGCAATTCTACTTCATAAGCATTTCCACTGTCAAACTTCTTCAGAATCTTACAAGGTCCAAACTTCTTCATTGTCAGCTTGTTGTAGGTACCAAATGGAAATATATTCTTCTTCAAATGAATCATAACCTCATCTCCAACTTCAAAAGGTTTATGTCTCCTTCTCTTGTCTGCTCTTTGTTTATATTTCAGATTACTGTCCTCCAAATTCTTTTTAACTTCATCATGTAAAGTTCTCATGTATTCTACAAAATGATAAACTTTAGCACTTCTTCTGGTCTCAGTAGGTAAATCTCTTAGTTTTGTGGTTCCTTTAGGATGAAATCCATTACCAATCTCAAATGGTGTCTTCTTAGTGCTTCTATTCATTGAATTATTATATGCAAACTCTGCTTGTGCCAAAATCAAATCCCAATTAGCAGGTTTCTCTCCAACTAAACATCTCAACAAGTTTCTCAAACTTCTATTCACAACTTCAGTCTGTCCATCTATCTAAGGGTGAAATGTAGAACTAAACTTCAAATTAGTATTCATCTTCTTCCAAAGTGTCCTCCAAAAATAACCAGTAAACTTAGTATCTCTATTTGAAACAATAGATTTAGGCAAACCATGCAATCTTACCACTTCCTTGAAGAATAATTTAGCTACATGCAATGCATCAGATGTCTTCTTACAAGGTATGAAATGAGCCATCTTAGAAAATCTATCAACCACTACCAAAATAGAATCATTACCTCTCTGAGTTCTAGGTAATCCAAGAACAAAGTCCATACTCACATCTTCCCAAGGTCTATCAAGTACAGGCAAAGGTGTATACAATCCCAAATTCTGACTAGTTCCTTTTGCTGTTTGGAAAATTCTACAACCTCTAACCATTCTCTGTACATCTCTATAAATTTGTGGCCAAAAGTATCTTTTTGAAATCAAATTCATTGTCTTATAAATCCCAAAATGTCTAGCAAGTCCACCACTATGTTTCTCCTTCATTATGTTCTCTCTCATAGATCCTCTAGGTATGCACAATTGAACTCCTTTAAACAACATGTCTTCTTGAATGAAATAATCAGACCACTTATCACTCACTATGTGTTCTTTACAAGCTTTCCAAGGCTCTGAAAAATCAATGTCAGCCTCATACAAATACTTCAAATCATCAAAATCAAGTACTTCAACTCTCATTTCTGTCAGCAAATTTATTCTTCTGCTCAAGGCATCAGCAACCTTATTTGACTGTCCACTCTTATGCTTCAATGAAAAGGAAAAATTCTGCAAGAACTCAACCCACTTCATATGTCTCTGATTTAACTTATTCTGACTTCCCAAATACTGCAAAGCTTTATGGTCAGTATACAACACAAAATATTTAGGTATCAAATAATGTCTCCACTTCTTCAAAGCTTGAACAATAGCATATAATTCCTGGTCATAAACTGAATATTTTCTCTTAGCATCATTCAACTTTTCACTAAAGAAAGCTATAGGTTTTCCTTCTTGACTCAAAACAGCTCCAATTGCACTACCACTAGCATCACATTCAACTTGAAAAGATTTATTAAAATTAGGCAAAGCAAGTGTAGGAAACTCTTCAATTCTTTGTTTCAATGTTTCAAAACTCTGTGCTCCATGTGTCCATTTGAAATCCTTTTTATCTCCTCTCATAGTTTCAGTCATTGCATTACAAATAGAACTGAAATTTCTGATGAACTTCCTATAAAAACTTGCCAATCCATGAAATGATCTTACCTCTCCAACATTCTCTAGTGTAGGCCAATCAAGTATAGCTCTCACTTTCTTAGGATCCATCTTTAATCCATCAGCTGAAATTACAAAACCAAGGTACGCAATATCTTCTTTCATAAATGAACATTTCTTCAAATTAATCAGCAACTTTTCTTCCTTCAATCTCTGCAATACTTGTCTGATATGTTCAAGATGTTCCTCCTTACTCTTACTGAATATCAAAATGTCATCAAGATATACAATCACAAACTTACCCAAGAATCTTTTCAAAACTTCATTCATCAGCCTCATAAAAGTACTAGGTGCATTAGTCAAACCAAAAGGCATAACCAACCATTCATACAAACCTTTAGTAGTCTTAAAAGTAGTTTTCCATTCATCCCCTTCTCTGATCCTTATCTGATGATATCCACTTTTCAAATCAATCTTTGTGAAATACTTTGCTCCACTTAAACTGTCCATTATGTCATCCATCCTAGGCAAAAGAAATTTGTACTTTACTATTATCTTGTTTATAGCTCTAGAATTAGTGCACATTCTCCATTCTCCATTCTTTTTAGGTGCTAATACAACAAGTACTGCGCAAGGACTCAGAATTTCCCTAATCAAACCTCTTTCAAACAATTCTTGCACTTGTCTATTCAATTCAGTCTTTTCATCAGGTGTCAACCTATGTGGTGCTTTATTAGGCAAACTAGCTCCAGGTATCAAATCCATACAATGACTTATACTTCTCATAGGTGGTAAACCATCAGGTACATTATCAGAAATGATGTCATAAAATTCATTCAGTAAAGGCTTAACTTCAGGTGCATGTTCTAACTCATCTTGTTTCTCAGTCTTTCTTGGAATAAAAGCAAAGCAAACATTCTGTTCTTTCATTTCTCTTGCAAACTTTTTACCATCAACCAAACATACTCTGAAAGTAGTTTATGCTCCTTCTAGATCCAAGAAATATGGTAAGGCTTAGGATGTTTTAATCTTTGCAACTAAAATTTGCTAACCAGCTCTTCAGATGCCAAATTATTAGTACTTCCACTATCAATGATTACCTTGCAACATTTATCAATGATCTTACATTTGGTTCTGAACAAACTTTTCCTCAAAATAGGTTCCTCATCAGCTTCTTCATTCCACAAGATCCTTCTTAGCGTCAAGTTCTCACCATGTTTAGGTTCATTAGACATTTCCTCAACTTCTTCACAAGCCAAATTATTTCTACCATTACCTCCAGTCTTCTTTCCAGAGTTAGTACATTCAAAAGCTCTATGTCCTTCTTCACCACATTTGTAACAAGTACCTTTAAACCAAGATTTCTCTTCCCTTCTACCATTATTGTTATTCCTAGAGTAACTAGTATAGCTACCTCTAGAGTAATTACCTCTTTTAGTAGGCTCATCTTTCCATCCTTTATCTTGCACTGAATTTTTAGATCTGCTACTTTCTCCATTAGATCTACCTCTACTTCTCTGAAATCTACCACCTCTTCCTCTTTGTCTTTGATCATGTCTTTTTGTCAATCTTTCTTCAGCCTTCAAAGAAAATTGGTATGCTTCTTCCACACTATCAATCTTCACATAACTAATCTCATCTTGAATAGATGTCCTTAGGCCATTCAGATATCTAGCCACCTTCTCAACTTCATCATCCACATGTCCAGATCTGATATCCAATTTGTAAAATTCCTCAGTATATTCTTTCACACTCATGTCCTTTTGTCTCAGATTTTGCATCTTTCTCATCAGACTAACTTGGTAGTCAGCTGGAAGAAACTTCTTCTTCATCTTTCCAAGCATCTTCATCCATGTTTTGATTTTTCTTTTCCTCTCTTCTGTCTCTCAGTTTGCAAATGATCCCACCAAAGAGATGCATGCCCTTTCAACTTTGTGACTGCTATCTTAACCTTCTTATTATTAGGAGTACTTTCATACTCAAAGTATTTATCCATCTTAGAGATCCAATCCAAAAGTGTATCGGTCTCAAGTCTTCCATCATAGCAAGAAAACTCAACTGTAGGTCTCGAGTTAGCCTTAGACAAAACTCTCAAAAGTCTTTCCTCATCTTGTTCAACTTCAGGTTCAGCATTAGGTGCTTCTTCTTCTTCCTCATCACTAACATCTTCAAGATGTTCTCCTCTTCTTTGGGCTATCTCTACAGCTTCAAGCCTAGTTGCAATTTGCCTCAACATATCCATGATAGCATTATCATTTCCTCTACCACAAACCATCTTGGCAATCAGGTTCCAGCAAGATCGTAACCTTCTGCAAGTTATAGGTCAGATCTCAGATCTTCCACCCTAAAACTAAATCCAATAAGGTTCTCCACAATCCAATCCACAAGAAAGAACTTGCTTTGATACCACTTGACGTAGGGGTAGGGTAGATACAAGCAGAATCTAGCAGAATTGAGTCCAATTGAATCCACAACAAGTCCTAACTCAAAGTTACACAATGGAAGAAATATAATATCACATGAAATCAATCGAAACACAATGGATATGAGACAATCAACTGGCAGCAACAATAGAGAATTATATTATTTCTTTCGACATGCCCGGCTGTGAGGCCTTCCGGGTTTCGGCCTTATACAATGAGAATTATGAATTCAGAATTATAGCTTGCATCTTATCTTTTTCTCCAATGATTTATCTTTATAATCCTTCCTATATCTCACCCATGATGCTCTACTACATCAATCTAGACCCCTTATATAGCCAGCTAAGCCACAGGTCAGCCAATCAGGCATTTAATTACAATATAGGTCCAGTCTCAAGATTTAAACCAAAACTAATGCTAGAATGAATATAAATTGATGTGCCTTTGGATTTAGGTCCCAAATTGACCCAATTACATTCCTTTAAGTGTGCAAGGTCCCATATGAGCACACAAAACATCGCAAGAAGAAACACCACATGTTTCACCCAAAAACTGGCAGGAAATAGGTCCTGAGGCAAAATAGGCATAACTTCTTACTCATAATGAATTGGAGTTTGTGATCTTGAGAAATGATAGTAATTTAGGTAAAATTTAAGTCCTTAAGTGTGAAAAATAAAATTCCTTATAGATCAAGGTCTCCAATGTGAAAAATCAGCACCAAAACTATAGTAGCAGCTCAGAAGTGAAAGCTAGTAGAAAATAGGTCTTGTGCCAAAAAGGCCATAACTTTTGACTCATAATGAATTGGAAGATGTGCTCTTGGGGAATGATAGTAATTTATGTCCCCTTGAAGCCATTATGTTAAAAAAATAAGATTCCTTATGGATCAAGAGAACCAACATGAACAATCAGCACCAAAACTACAGGAAAACACTATTCCGACGGCAAGGAAAATAGCTGTAACTTTGAAACAGTCCATCCAAACTTGATGTGCTCATAGGAGAAGGTTCCCAAATAGGTCCCAAAAATTATGTAAGATTCACACACCATGAAACTATCAAATGCAAATATTATAAAGAAAACTACAGCAAACAGGTACAGAAATTAGAAAATGTTTTTGGTTGATGCAAGATTGCCAAAGACCCAAGATGCTCCTGCATCAAATTATGATGTGATTAAGAAAATAAATTTATGTCAATAAAAACATGGAGAATCAAGATAAAAATAGTAAACTTGTAGAACACAAACCATTACTTTGGATATATATGGATAAACCATTGGAAGGAAAAGTTGTGACCTATTGAGACCCAAGGATGTATTATCTTTAAAATATATAGTAGAATAATACAATCTACTTATCACATTACCAATAGATCACTTGCATGCATAAAACTACAAAGAACCATATAATCCACTATACCATGCTTTAAATATGTAGGAAAATAAAAAATAAGAAGTCATGAAGTGGTATCCAAAATCATGAACCATAGTGAAAATCATTGCCCATAATACTCCTTATACATCATAGATTTTATATATTTGACCATAATGGTTAATTTTACCAATATCCCAATTTGCGTCACTCTATGAGGGCATTGAGTTTCTTTTCATGGCATAAAATATGAAATATGTCCTCACAACTTGTAATATTGACTGGTTATTTCTAACCTCCCTATTGAATGTTATTTATATAGATACCCTGAGCATCTCAAAGAATGAATAAATAAAGAATAAATCCCTCCTCACATGGAAATCTAACATGGATCGAATCCATGATGTTTGAAGACTAGACATTATATAAAATCTATATAATTAGATTATAATTATAAGACTTGAGACTTGAAAGGTAAATGGAAATATTATTAACATCAATTTTGGGTGTTATCAGTTCATGGTTATATAACTCCAATATGGTGGTTTAATGCATTAGTTTCCTTATTTATTGGGTGCTTGGGATGGATTGTATATTGTGTATTTTTGTAGGTACTATTATGATGTCAGTCTTACTTGAGATCCAAGTATTTCCATTATCTCTTATGGATGTTTGTATAGATGGTATTGTAATCGATATTGTGTCTAATTAATATTTTGGTTCAAAGTTTGGAGGTGAGTGTTATTTGAAATGGTTTTCTGAAGATACACCATTACATTATGGTTAGTTATTATCATGTTTATTTTTGTATAAATTATTTTAGATCATATTTTATATCCATCTCTCCTTTTAAATTAATGTACAAAAAAACTCATACCCAAGCCTCCTTTCATTTGGTATCAGAGATTGATCAAATTGGGTCCTAGGTGGTAGGAACAAGGTTTTTTGTGATCATCATTTTTGAAATGGAATCTCTATAACCAATTCACTATGAATTAGAGTTACATCAAGAAAAATCACTCCAAAATAGATGTCAAGGAAGATGAAAAGAAGAAAAAGGTAGAATTTTAATGATGATTATGATAAATATTCTCAAGAGAATGTAGGAGATGCCTTTGTCACAACATTATAAATACATGCACATGAGGATACATAGATGATAACTTCTAGAGCTTCTTTCCACTCAACTTCCAATCAATATTGGTTTTTAGATCATGAGAATATGATAGTGGTAAGATATACCTCAAGGACAACTTATAGCTTAGCATAGTTGACCATAGAAAAGTAGGTATTTGATTCTTTGATAGGATCAAACGGACTATATTTTTTCATGGAACTTTTTATTAATACATAAGTAAAATAAATGATGTGTATCTGTAATTAGTTTTCACAATGGAGGTTCTGTTAGGAATAGTCCCAAGAGATAACTGAGAGGGGGGGGGGGGGGGGGTGGGGGGGGTGAATCAGTTATTGTTAGGATTGAGTAATACTGAGAGGGGGGGTGAATCAGTATTACAAAACTTTACTTTCAACTTTAAACAATTATAAATAATCTGAAGTAATGCGGAAATGAAAAGAACATATAAGCATAACACATTACTCATGACACCATGATTTGTTCTCGAGGAAACCCTGATTAAAGGGAAAACCCTGGTGGGGATGGTACCCACAAATATGCACTAAGTTAAGAGATCTAGCCCTATTAGGAGATAATTGTTACATAGTACATTTCCTTGCTAGAGGATTACAAAAACCCTGTTAGGGGCATACAAAACACCTAGTTTAAAGGTGGTGAGCGCACTACTCTTATAATTAATACTGTCCAAAATAGTTCACAAAAGGGAACAATACAAGCACTTATCTTGCTTAGATAGTTCCAATTATAGCTCTACCTCCTAATAATCTCACATCTAACTTCTACACTCTTTTTCACAATCACAACATATTTGATACTCTTTTTCCACAAGATTAGTATGTACTTATACAAAATTAGCCTTTCAGTCGGCTCCACAAAAGTCATACTTAACATAGAAAAACTTGTGTAAGTAAAATATATGGAGTTAGTGCTCTTATAAAACAAAAGAGTTGGCACTATACTTTATTCACATGACTTCACATGTTACCATATCCATCATTCTTTCCTTAATCATCACAACTGTTCACATACCCTGATATACTATTTTACTATTTTTGCATACCTTCTGAATACTATATCTCATACACAATCTATCCAAAGCTCATGTGATCTTAACTAAAGCATTTACATATACTAACATACCTCCAGTTGAATTCACAAGCCATAATACTATGTATGTCTCCATCGCTATCCAAAACTGTGGCACTGTACCCTATTTTCCTGATTCTGGACTTAGTCATTTTCATGACTATGAATTTAGTGGCAATCTTCACAATATGCAATCATACTTATCATAGGTGTTTCCATAAATGGAAACCCTTAGAGGATTTCTAGTACTCCAAATCATCACTTGCCAACAATCTCTCCCTTTGACATTGATGGCAACACTTAGAAAAATGACTAAGTGTCACATAGCACTTCTCTTCTTTACCTTCTCTTTTTCTTCCTCTCCCTTTGACATCAACGGAAAAGGTTAATCTCAAAATTGCAAAACTGAAGCACAGGTGGTCTAGTGCTTGCTTACCAGATTTAAGACATCTTGGAAGGATGTTTCCAAGGTCTTAATCTCCTCAACCCATGAACTTATCAGTAACTCACTGACATGGATTAATCCATTCAGTGCACATGATGTTGTCTCTACTGTCTTAAGATCTATGAGAGAGGATACTACCATAGAGCTTTTGACCTTTATCATCTTAGAGAGATGAGTCTCCAAATTTGAGAGCTTGGGAATTAGTAGGTTTCTTGATGACCCAAACTAGTCTGTAGCTCTCCCTTTCTCCATTTCCAGTACACTTATTTCCTCCAGTAGCCTAGATGTTTCCTTGTCTATTTCTCCCATAGTCTGTGAAGATGATTCACAACTATCCATTATACTATCAAGACTTACCCTATCTTTCACTATGGTCTCCTCAATATTCTTCAAGTGCCTGCAGGGATTTATGTAGTAGCTATATAGTTTCCTACCTTGTGCTACACAACTCTTGGCTTTAAGAGTGGTATCCTTTAGAATGCCTAAGTCCCATGAGATGGACTTATGAACTTCGCTCAACTTCTTCTCCAAGAGGTTCCTTTCAACCTTCTCCTCTACTATTTTTAGCAATGAATCAAAGTGACTATCAAAGCTATTTAGGACTATACTGAGATTTTTAGTCTCATCCTTGCCTTTAAGGATAAGTGGAGAGGGTAGTAGCATGTTTACTATTTCTATTGCCTTGCCCATTATCTTGGCTCTTTTGTCCCCTTTCTGGGCTGATCTCTCCTTAGCTTTAGCAAATGCCATGAATGATAGTCTGATCAGTTCATCTTCATCCATGCTGTCCACATCAGAACTTACTAGTTTGGTAGTACTTGCCAACAATAGGGATGAATCAAGATTGATTCCAATGGTCTCCTCTACCTTTGGTTATTTTTCTTGATGTCCTTCTTGATGTAACTCTTTCTCAGGTATTTGTTCTACTTGTTTTTCCTCTGATTTCCTCTCTTTTGTCTATCCCTGATCTTCAACTTCCATCGCACTGTCCATTTTGTCTGTGAATGGATCATGTATGTCTTACAAAGTGTCAAGGCTAATAGGTACACCAGTGACAAAGAAGTATGGTTGCAAGTTATCTTGACCATTCTTATCCATTATTTGTGAGCTTTCTCCTAAACCCAAGAACATAGGTTTATCAATCTTAGGTGATGGATCCATTTTAGGCATGTCCTACATTAATACCTCATCTAATGCCTTCTGGGTATCTTCAATTACTTCATCATATCTTCTAGCCATGATTTTTACTAGTCTAGTCTTTGTTCTTAAAAGAGGTTTTAGTGCTTTTATGATTCTTTCCCTTTCCTAGATAGACACAATAGGCAACATGTCATTAATTGTTTTATTTCTTATGTTCTCATCCTCTGAATGTGCTAACTATTTTCTGATTTCTAGCTTGCTGTATAGTTCTTTGGGAACACTAGCTTCAACTTCCAACAAATTCTTCTTGAAGACTAACAAATGCTCAATGATGGTGTCTTCAATGATCGCTTGATCCTTAGGGCTATACCTTTCATAGTATCTTTTTATAGATGTCAAGTTTCCATCTTTGGTAACCCTCCTCTGTACTGATTTCATATCAGGTTTCCACAAGGTTTGTGAATTCTTTTGATTCACCTTCTCTTCCTCCTTTTCTGTTGACTTCTCTTCCTTTTTCTTCCTCTCTTCTTCTATTTCTTTCTTACTTGGACTTGTCTATTTGCCTGTCCTTGTAGATTTTCTAGGGACAATTTTAGGTATAACCTTTTGAGTCTCATCTTTCTGTGTATCAACAGTAATAACCGTAGGAACTGATGATAACTCAGATGTGTTAGGTGCATTAATAGCTATGCTAGAAGATGCCTCCATTTTGGCTCTTATATTTTTTAACTATTCCCAAGTGATTCCCACCTTCGCAGTAATGTCTTCAACAATTTTGCTAACTTTCCTTTTTCTTGTTACTTTTTCTTTTTCTTCTCTTACTTTCTCATACTTTTCTCTGTAGGTGCCCCATCTTTCTTGAGTAGTGTCTTTTTTTGCTACAAGTACATGCTCTACTTCCATTGTTAGAACTTCAGCACTTACCTCATATCCCATGGGATAACACCACTTGGTTCTAGGTTCAACTACCTCAAAACACACATAATCTGTTTCAACCATGAAACATATGGTATCTTCATACTTCTCTACTAACTCTTCTGGTATCCTTTACCTTTCCTTCATCTATCTTTGCAATATCTTAATCATGTCAAACAGTTCTCCATCAATCCAATCCTTTTTCTATCTTCTATACTATTCTGATATTTGTAGACCAGTGGGTTCATTGTCTTTCCATGCTCTAGGATGCATGCCAGAAAAATTGTGAATAATGTGAAGGTACATGTGAATTAGTAATGTCCCAAACCTGAATGCCTTGGATTTTTCCTTCTTAATGACCTTGACATTTTCCAAAAATTGCTGTGCCAGAACTTCGCAAAGGTTGTACTGCTTGTTTTCTTTAACCATTCTATAAGCCATCATAACAACTCCAGTTGATACATAATTGAGTTTGGAACTATGGAATAATTTTTAGCCAATAAGCATTACTACCAATCTAACATCTTGAAGGTATATATCATTTACAGTCATAGCCCTCTTGTCCCATTTGGAGTGCATGAGGGTTTCAGCATCCTTTCTTAGACTTTTCTCACTAACAGGCAGGGCTCCTTCATTGTCAAGTCCTGTGATATCATGAATTAACTGAGCACATATCTTTATTGGTTGATCTCCTATCCATAGGAACTGATCATGAACTCTACTCAGAATGATCTTGAACCATTCAACTTTTGTGAATTCAGTGAGACAGGTTAACTTGAGTATTGGTAGGTCTTTCAAATGTTTGAATTCATCTATCAAAGATCCATTCACATCTATCATTCCATTCAACTCATAGAAGATGTTGACCTCCCCAATAATTTCATACTTGTAGTGTATGTATGCCCTAATATCCTCTACATGTAATACTCCTATGGGGGTTTGGGAAAATGCCCCTTCCGAATCATCCTCATAGGATTTGTATGGATGCCTTTTAAACTTATACCTAGGTCTGTCAACTACATCATAGATTACTGGTGCATCCATAACTAAAGAGATTAGGTCTAAATACCTTGAATATGCACAAATTTGATGCTTGTCTTTACACGAGCACAAAATCTTTCTGCTAGATTACTGCTTTGTCTTCACACTTCTGCTCTCCTTAGTCGCTGATCAAAAAGTGGTGGAGAAATAAAGTTTTTCAAGTCTTTTATCCATTGTAAGTTGAGTGTGTGCATTAAACATAGGTAGCTCAACTTCACATGCCATCCGATCAATGCAAGACTCATGAACATAGAAGATGAATCTTCAAGTGCTGCGATCTCATCCATAGATTCAAAAACATCTGTACATATCATACATAAGCTCACACAAGCTTATTCCACTCATACAGGGGCTGGATATTTTCTATTGTCTCAATCCACTACTCCCCATGAGACCATGAGACCTTCTAAGCTGATGCCTCAAAGAATTCATCATGTGAAGATACAACATCACAAGCTGTCTCTCCCTAAACCATGACCTTATTTAGAACTTTTACTTGCCATATCTTTTTATTTTCTGATTTCTTGTTTTCACTTATGTAATCATTTAAGCTTTTACCATTGTCACTAATATTTTTCCTTATGACTATAGGTGGTGGTGGTTCTGGTTCATTGAATCTTCTTGGTCCTCTTCTGTTGTTATCTCTATTGTATCTATAAAAATTTGCAATGTGACTTGGATTATTGCATTTGTAATAGATGGGTGGTCCTCTTCTATCTTGACTGGTCTACAGCTTACAGTACCTTGTTGTGTGTCCAAAGTTGTTGCACTTCTGACATATAATTTTGGCTGCAATTTCTTCTCTGATGTAGTCTTTCTTATACCTGGATTGATCAAGTTTTCTACAATCTACCTTTTTGTGTCCATACTCATAGCAATTAAAACATTAGCTAGTAAGGGGTTTAGAGTTACCATTACTCCTACAGTCTCTTTTCATGTGACCAACTTTGTTTCATCCAAAACATCTACCTCTGAAGGGTTTGAATTGTTCTCTATAATCTTCATTTGTAGGTATTTATTTTGGAATAGATTTTTCCTCATTCTTGGCTTCATTTTGTTCTTCTTGAGTTTTTGAACTTCCAACTTCATTTGGTCCACTTATGTTACTTTTAGTTCTTTGATCATTGTTCTTGTCATTTCTTATGTGTAACTCCTCAAGAAGTAGTCTGGCTTGAGTGAGTTCACCTTTGATGATCTGATTGTAATTATCCAATTCTTGATATTTGTCTTTGTAATGTTGAAGTTTAGTCTTCATATTATCTATCTGAAGGTTGGCTTGTTTTAGTGACTCTTCAACTTTATTTCTTTCATTTTTCTCATTCTGAATCTCATTGATCATCAAGAGATTGATTTGTTCTTTTTCTTGCTCCAACATCTTTACTTTGTCTGATGTGTCATTGTCATAACTTTCCTTGATTTTATCCATAAGGTCTTGTCTATGATCTTTTAGAGTTACAAGCTATTCTTTAAGTTTCCTCATGAAACCTTCTGCTCTTTTCAATTTGAATTTTAGTTCACCATTTTCATCTTTCATCTTATCCAAATCTTCAAGTGCAATTTCAAAGTTTACTTAAAAGTCTTTAGAATCCATTCTGATCTCCCTTAAGCTGTTAAGATTTCTCTCAAAGGGCCAATAGCTCTGATACCAATTGTTAGGATTGAGTAATATTGAGAGGGGGGGTGAATCAATATTACAAAACTTTACTTTCAACTTTAAACAATTATAAATAATCCAAAGTAATGTGGAAATGAAAAGAACATATAATCATAACACATTACTCATGACACCATGATTTATTCTAGAGGAAACCCTAATTAAAGGGAAAACCCTGGTGGGGATGGTACCTACAAATATGCACTAAAGTATAATGTCCCTATTAAGAGATCTAGCCCTATTAGGAGCTAATTGTTACATAGTACATTTCCTTGCTAGAGGATTATAAAAACCCTGTTAGGGGCATACAAAACACCTAGTTTAAAGGTGATGAGTGCACTGCTCTTATAATCAATACTATCCAAAATAGTTCACAAAAGGGAACAATACAAGCACTTATCTTGCTTAGATAGTTCCAGTTATAGCTCTACCTCCTACTGATCTCACATCTAAATTTTGCACTCTTTTTCATAATCACAACATATATGATACTCTTTTTCCACAAGAGTAGTCTGTACTTATACAAAATTAGCCTTTCAGTCGGCTCCACAAAAGTCATACTTAACATAGCAAAACTTGTGTAAGTAAAATATATGGAGTCGACACTCTTATACAACAAAAAATTCAGCACTATACTTTATTCACATGACTTCACATGTTATCATATCAATCATGCTTTCCTTAATCATCACAACTGTTCATATACCCTAATATACTATTTTACTATCTTCGCATACCTTCCGAATACTATATCTCATACACAATCTATCCAAAGCTCATGCAATCTTAACTGAAGCATTTACATATACTAACATACCTCCAGTTGACTTTGCAAGCCATAATACCATGTATGTCTCCATCGCTATCCAAAACTGTGGCATTGTACCCTATTTTCCTGATTCTGGACTTAGTCATTTTCATGACTATGAATCTAGTGGCAATCTTCACAATATGTGATCATACTTATCATAAGTGTTTCCATAAATGACAACCCTTCGAGGATTTCTAGTACTCCAAATCATCACTTGCTAATAGTTATCTACAAGATTCAATTATTTATCCAATTAAGTACAGAAAAACATTAAGCATAAAAACAATATGAGAACACTTAACACAACACCACAATTCTGGTTATAGGGAAACCCAAATAGGTAAAAACCCCAGTGGGAATTAGCACCCACTTTAAACTATACTATAGTATTATGATCCATATTAGAAGATCTTACAACCCTGTTAGGAGTTGATCTTTACAATGCATTAAGTACAGTGACCTAGTCAAGGGTCAGACCCTATTAGGAGTCTTTTATAGTTAACCCTGTTAGGGGTGAGGACACACTATCTAGGAGCACACTGCTTAAAGAGGTGAAGGCTGTAACCTTCTATTTAATAGATACACAGTATATCTAGATCTTGGTGAACTAGGCATAGACCTACTATCTTGATTAGTTCCAATGAATAGCATATACTCTCTACTTTGTCACATAGACCTACTGATGGCTCAACACTTCACACCTTCTGCTATGCTCTTATCTTTCAACTCTCTGCCATGCTTAGCAATCACAAATGAATGCCTATAAGTATCTTTCCTCTAAATGATATAATCAAGTCATCCTATTAGAACCATCTTGAAATCATATTAGAGAAATAATACAACTCTCCAATAACATCTCAGTCAACTCTACTAAGCATGCAACACAAATTAGGACCGCCCAAATCAATATGAGTAGACGCGTTGCTTCACACTGATGGCTCCACCAAATTAACTGATACTTTCTTCTCATGTTGAATTACATCATGCACTCTTAACAAATCATTCTTAACTCTTCTCCAAAAACTAATCCAAGCATGCATATCAACCTGATAGGTGCAACTACTACAATAATAAAATCAATGTCGGCTCTACCAGATAAACTCAGGAAACTTTGACTGTCAACTGGAAACATCATAACTCAACCTGTACTGCATATCTAACTCTGTGTCCATGAACATAGTATCATACATATGTCTACAACACAAATATAAATGCATAAAGCTCCATTACAACCATACTATAAATCACATACAAAACTCTTCCTAGGACCTGTTAGGAACACTCACTGATACAAATTGTTGTATTACTATCTTTACTTAGAATCAACCTCTATGTCTATGATATCATGCTAATGACATATCTAGGAAATATATACTCACAACTCTCTCCATTAGGCTTCCATGCATGTTTCTTACCATATGTTGTCATCAATGACAAACATACAATCAACACTTTGGCTTGCTGGAAAATCTCCAACAATCTCCCCCTTTGGCATTGATGGCAACATATGGAATGAAAAACACCACCAATCCAAATGTACAATATTTTTATAATATTCTCCATTTCCTCAACAAAAATCCCCCAAGGATGAATCCTCCATCTCTAACTGTTTTGTTTCTTCTTGCTAAATACTCACTCCCCCTTGCTGCAATTATTTTATAACATTCTCCATTTCCTCATCAAAACTTCCTTAAGGATGAATCCTTCATCTACTACTGAATGCTCTGAATATCAACTTCTGTATTATTTACTATTTTATTTTTCATGACTATATACTTACTCCCCCTTTGACATCAATGGAAAAGGGCACCAAATAATTAAGCACCGGTACTACTCCTAAAGTAGAGTAGTCAACCTTTCATCAGTCACTAAGGATTGATGCACTCCTGCAATCTCTAATCAAATTCAGGGAAGGGGATTACTCTAGCTTCTCCTTGAGATACTCAAATGTATCCTTAGGTAAAGGCTTTATGAATATGTCTACTAGCTGATCTTTTGTGCTCACATAGTCCAACTTTACTTCTTTCTTTGCTACTTTCTCTCTTAGGAAGTGATATTTTATCTCAACGTGTTTTGTCTTTGCATGTATCACAGGGTTCTTTGACATATTAATAGTGCTAGTGTTATCACAATGAATAAAAATAGGATAATAAATCTGAATACCAAAATCCTTTATCATATGCTTGATCCACACAATTGTAGAACAATTCAATGCTGCTGCTACATACTCTACTTCTGCTATTGACTGAGAGATACAATTTTGCTTCTTTCTTGTCCAAGTGACAAGTCTATCACCAAGAAATACTGCTCCTCCTAAGGTACTTTTTCTATCATCCACGCATCTTTCCCAATCTACATCTATATATACATGAAGCTCTACATTCTCTAAATTAGGATGCCATAAACTATAGTCTATAGTTCCTCTCAAATATCTAAATATCCTCTTTACTGCCATGATATGACTTTGCTTAGGTTCTGCTACAAATCTTCCAACAATACCAACTACATTGGAAATGTCTAGTCTAGTTTGAGTAAGATATATAAGTTTACCAATCATAGACTTACAAGGTTATGTCTACTGCTGGTGAATCATCTTCTTTTGAAAGATTGCATCCTATTATCATAGGGGTACTTACTAGATTGCAATCATCCATCTTGAATTTCTTCAAGATCTCTTTCACATACTTAGTTTGATTTATGAATATACCTTTGTCTATCTACTGCACATTCAATCCCAAAAAGTACTTGATAGGTCCAATCATGCTCATTTCAAATTCACTTTGCATCTCCTTAGCAAATTCTGCACTAAGCTTGTCATTACCACCAAAGATAATGTCATCAACAAATATGGCAACCAACAATAATCCATCAAATGTTTCCCTTATGAATAAATTACAATTTGCTGCTCCTTTATTGAATCCAATCTTTGTCAAGTATCCATCAACTCTTTCATACCATGCTCTAGGGGTTTGCTTAACTCCATAGAGGGCTTTCTTCAATCTACACACCATATCAGGTCTATCTGATAAGGTGAATCCTTCAGGATGCTCTATGTATACTTCTTCCTTCAGCTCTCCATTCAAGAATGCTAACTTAACATCGCTCTAATATACTTTAAAGTATTTGAAGGTAGCATAGGCTAGAAACAACTTTATGGCTTCCAATATACTTACAGGGACAAATGTATCTGAATAATCAATTCCTTCTTTTTGCGCATATCCTTTACATACTAGTCTTTCTTTGTTTCTTACCACTGTTCCATCTTCATTCATCTTATTTTTGAATATCCACTTGGTTCCAATTACATTCTTATCACTAGGTCTAGGGACCAATTCCCATGTATCATTCTTAATTATCTGATCTAGCCCTTCTTTCATTGCTTCATGCCAATCTAAATTATTACATGCATCTTCAACACTTAGGGGTTCAATTTGTGATAGTAAACATACCTCTTCATTTGCTATGGAACTCTTTGCTTTTGATCTTGTTATGAATTTACTATTCTGATCTCCAATGATGTCTTCCTTTGAATGATATCTAGATGTAAATTTAGGAACATTAGGTGTGACTCTCTCATCTGACTGCTGTGATTCTTCTTCACTAGTTTCAGGGTCATTGAATAATACATTAATTCTGTCAAACATTTCATCAACAATTGTTTCTCTAGTGGTAGGTTTAGGTTCTTCTTCAATCATAGGTGCACAATCATGATATCTTTCTTGAATCATAAACTTCTCATCAATCTTAACATGATCACTTTCAATGATCTTCTTCAATCTTAAATTGAAACATCTATAAGCTTTGCTTTTAGTAGAGTAACCAAGAAAAATACCTTCATCACTTCTTGCATCAAACTTTCCAATTGCTTCATCTCTCTTGATGTAGCACTTGCTTCCAAAGATTCTAAAGTATTTGACTATACATTCATTCCCAAACCATAGCTCATAAGGTATCTTGTCTGCACCTGGCCTCAATTGAATTCTATTGATTGTGTAGACTGCAGTATTGACCTCATCTCTCCAATAGGTGTGTATGACCTTTCCTTCAATCATGATGGTGTGTGCTATGTCAAGTATGATCCTATTCCTCCTTTCTTCTATTCCATTCTGCTGAGGGGTTCTAGGTGCACTTAACTATCTTTTTATCCCATGTTCTTCACAATACTCATATAATCTGTTAGAGGTGAATTCTCCTCCTCTATCCGATCTTAGACATTTAATCTTTAATCTAGACTCATTTTAAACCATAGCTTTGAATATTTTTTACTTCTCAAATGCTTCTAATTTATCATTTAAGAATGCAACCCACATCATTCTAGAATAACCATCAACAAACAAAATAAAGTACCTTTCACCATAGTATGATCTTGTTTGAGTTAGTCCACATAGGTCTGTATGCACCAGATCCAATTTGTTATTTTCTAAATTATGCTTGCTTCTGAATGAATTAATCACATGCTTTCCCATCACACATTCCCTGCATATTGTATCAACTAGTTTTGCAATGCTAGGAAGGTCTCTTACTTCCTTTACATTACTTATCTTCACTATGTTGTCAAAATTGATGTGACATAGTCTTTTGTGCCATAACCAACTATCATCTAATTTAGCAAAAAAACAACTTGCTTCAGGATTAAGCTAAAAAACATTACCTTTAGTCTTTGAACCTGATGCAATCATCTCTCCTTCTTTTTTATTAATGATGCACTTGTTGTCTTTGAATTCCAACTGATATCCTTTTTCAAGTAACTGTCCAACACTTAGTAGATTATGCTACAATCCATCAACATAAAGAACATCATCAGTGTTGTTCTTTCCATCCAAGGTGATAGCTCCTCTACCTATGATAGGTTTAGGAGTGTTGTCTCCAAATCTAACCATGTTTCCTTTGTATCTATCTAGATGTACAAATCTATCCTTGTCTCTTGTCATGTGATGTGAGAAACCATTGTCAATGATCCAATCTGTCCTGATGTCAGCTTGTGAAATCAGTGCTAACTCTTGTACTTTCTTTTCATCTTCAAGGTCCATTTCATCAAACATTTTCTCCATTTCTTCAAGAGAAATGAATCCAATTTCATCCTTTGCTGACTCTTCATCTGATACTCCATCACCAGCATAGTAACATTCTTTTGTATACTTAGGTTTGTAGTTAGTTTTGAACTTCTTGACTCTTGTAGGACACGTAGATGCAAAGTGACCAATCTTATTACATGAAAAGCATTTGAGTGGTAACTAACCTTCATATTTCCCTTTTCCTTTTCTTTCCTTCTTAGCAATCAAATCAATGAAATCATCTAGTTCTTTCTCTTCATTATCATCATCAAAATTACTAGAGGTGTTCAAAGATTTCTTACCATGGGAAGCTTTGAATGCTATTTTACTTTTAAGCTCTGTCTTCAATCTTGATATCTGAAAGGCTGAAAGATTGCTGATTAAGGTCTCTCTTTTAAATTCTTTTGTGGACTACATAGTTTCATCTAGGATGCATATCTTGTTGTCATATTCTGGTGTCAAGGTAGTCATCAATTTATCCATTATGTCTTCTTCTAAAATTTCTCCACCATTGTTTCTAATTCTTGCAACTACTTCATTAATCCTTTGATTGTAGGCTCTAACATTCTCATCAGGTAGCATCTCTAATTTATTGTATCTTTTCTTCCATGTCTTTTTGCGTGCATTCTTGGCTTGAATATCTCCTTCAAACATGTCTTCTAGATATTTCCATATCTTATAGGCTTTGTCCATTTTCTTGATCTCTCAAAACTCACTATCATATAAGGTGTTGATAAGGGCTTCTTTGGCAATATAATTTGAAGTGAACATCTCCTTTTTCTTCAAGGTTGCATCATCTTTTGCAAGATCTACTAGAGAGGGAATCTGAACTTCTTTGGTAGCTACTTTAAAAATCTCAAAGGCAATGCACTGCAAATGTGTCATCATTTTGTTCTTCCAATCTAGATAGTTCTCTCCATCAAATTTGGGACTTTATTTTCTAAAGAATGTCATCTGATCAACCTCAAGTTGTTAAAATTTCTTTTTGAGGAGCCTGGCTCTGATACTAATTGTTAGGAATAGTCCCAAGAGATAACTGAGAGGGGGGGGGGGGGTGAATCACTTATCTATAAGATTGAATTCTTTATCCAATTAAGTATAGAAAAATATTAAGCATAAACAAAATATGAGAACACTTAACACAACACCACAATTTTGGTTACGAGGAAACCCAAATAGGTAAAAACCCTAGTGGGAATTAACACCCACTTTAAACCACACTAGAGTATTATGATCCAAGTTAGAAGATCTTAAAACCCTGTTAGGAGTTGATCTTTATAATGCATTAAGTATAGTGACCTGGTCAAGGGTTGAACCCTATTAGGAGTCTTTTATAGTTAACCCTATTAGGGGTGAGGACACACTATCCAGGAGCACACTCCTCAAAGGGGTGAAGGCTGCAACCTTCTATTTAATAGATACACACTATATCTAGATCTTGGTGAACTGGACGTAGACCTACTATCTTGATCAATTCCAATGAATAGCATATACTCTCTACTTTGTTACATAGACCTTCTATTGATGGCTCAACACTTTGCACCTTCTACTCTGCTCTTATCTTTCAACTCTTTGCCATGCTTAGCAATCACAAATGACTGCCTATAAATATCTTTCCTCTAAATGATATAATAAAGTTGGCATGTTAGAACCATCTTGAAATAATATTAGAGAAAAAATAAAACTCTTCAATAACATCTCAATCAGCTCTACTAAGCACACAACACAAATTAGGACCACCCAACTCAATATGAGTAGACACGTCGCTTCACACTGTCGGCTCCACAAAATTAACTGATACTTTCTTCTCATGCTAAATTACATCATGTGATCTTAAAAAATCATTCTTAACTCTTCTCCAAACACTAATCCAAGAATGCATATCAACCTGATAGGCACAACTACTACAATAATAAAATCAATGTCGACTCTACTAGATAAACTCAGGAAACTATGACTATCAATTGGAGACTTCATAACTCAACCTGTACTGCATATCTAACTCTACGTCCATGAACATAGTATCATACATATGTCTACAACATAAATATAAATGTGCAAGGCTCCATTACAACCATACTATAAATCACATGCAAAACTCTTCTTGGGACCTATCAGGAACACTTACTGATACAGATTGCTGTATTACTATCTTTACTCAGAATCAACCTCTGCATCTATGATATCATGCTGATGACATATCTAGGAAACATATACTCATAGCTCTCTCCATTAGGCTTCCACACATGTTGCTTACCATATGTTGTCATCAATGACAAACATACAGTCGACACTCTGGCTTGCTGGCAAATCTCCAACAGGTTCCAATATGGTTCAATGAGCTATGGTGCTCATAAAATAGGTTCAATTTAGTACTTTATTTCAACTTGATGTATGACTTACATGTAGTGTAATATTTCTTCAATACATGTAAAATAACAATAAATTCTCCACCTCAACCATAAAAACCTATAGTTAAGAGCTATAATTTAGGTGGTTGTGCACTCTAGCTACATAGTCATAATCTTAGATCTTGAAGACTAATTGGTCATCAAGAAGTCTATTTTAAGCCATATTGGTGAGAAATGTCTACAAATCTTAAAAATATTGTAGAGGGGATTGTTGATTGATCCCTTGAGTTTAATTTTTGTGAGCATTCTAGTTATTTAAAATAAAACTATGTTAAATTTTACTCTATTTCTCATGAGTCTTTTGGGTTGTTTGTGTAGACTAGGAAAAATCAACATTAGAAAGTATGAAATAAGGAATCCAACCATGAAAATAATGTAACAACTTTAACCTAATCTTACCAACAAAGCTATCAAAATGAAATGCATTAAATATCA